>VYZQ01017049.1:0-14315 GCA_013400655.1 Mystacornis crossleyi
GGCTCTCCTCCCTTCGCGGGGCGGCCGCGCAAGTTTGCGCAGGGCCCCGCCCTGGCACCGGGTGCTCGGCGATGGGGAGAGCGCATCAGCCCAGGGGGGTGGCGGGGCCGCGGGGCGCCCGGGGCTCGGGCTAAGAGCGGGTGCGCGGTGTCGGACGCGGGGCGGGGCGGGGCGGGGGTGCAGAGGGGTTCCCAAAGGAGGCGTAGATGGGCAAAAATAACGGTCGTTCCCGTTGTGGGGTGGTTTGGTGCTTTTGCCTTCGCGAGCCAGGAGCTGCTGTGCTCCCTGGAAAAAAAATGTAGCCCCGCGTTTCAAGTTTTCTGTTCTGGCCAGCGAATAGCCCGTTATGTTCCACAGTGTTTCCTTGGAGCTGGACATACAATCTTATTAGTTGGCTTTTGCATAATTTGGGAAGTTGTAATCTTGTTTTCTAGGATAATGTTGCAGTTCCTTTGGTGAGGCAGAGAAATAGGCATACTATTAATGTGTACAAAAATCCTTTTTTCTGGACTTCTGAAGTAATTTCAATCTGTTGAATTCTCCCAGGTTCTCAGGCTAGTTTTTGCTGTTGCACATTATGAAGAGGAACATCAGAATCAGCAGCTTTTCATCTTTAGCTTGTGTTGTGAATGCAACACTTCAGTGGTTTCAGATTTTGTCTCGGATGTTCTCTCAGTCTGGATTGATGTGAGGGCATTATTTCTCAGGTTGTTACAACTCAGTGCTTTCCTAAAGCTTTGGGGGTCATGCAGTAACAGCCACTCATATTAACTACTTACATTATTACAAGCTGTTTAAAAACCTTCTCTGACTTTTTTTCTATGCAGTCTTGATACTGCTGTAGTATTATGAGGGCAGAAAGGTTGTACTTCTTATGAATTTACACATTTTGCTTTCTCCCTGTATGTGTTCACCATGGGGTTTGGAGGTTTTGGGGGGATTTTTGTGGGATTTTTTGGGGGCGTTTTTTGCCTGTTTTTTTTTCTTCTTTTAACATAGAAAAAGGTCACCCAAGACTGTAAATCGTTCACAGCTATAAAGATTAATTGCCCTGTAACAAGGATTGAACTGACTGAACTATACAAGGACCAGCCAGTCAGAGATAATAGGTATTAATATTGTGGGATATAAGCTCTTATCCATGAATAAAACTTAATATAAGTATCTCATCTAATTGAAGGAACATTTCCTGAAAAAAACAATTGCCTTTAGAGGATGATGGTTGCCTGCCTAACTTCTGTGTTCTTGAAAATTTCCCTTTAAATATATAGAGAAATAGAAATATCCAGCCTATTAACTGTCCTAAATTATGATTTGGGGATTTTGTAATTTAAGTGATAGCTTTAAGTGAAAAAAAATGATGTTAAGTAGAAGATATTAAACACATTAAATTAGCATAGGTTATCTGGTGCCTCTAACTCAGCTAAATATTAACTGCAATCATTTGGGTCTTACAATAAAATATTCAAATCTACCTTGGATCCTGCCACAAAACTGCACTCGCTACTGCCTTGGGCAGCCCAGCCTCCTGCCTCAAGCATTCCACGGAAACTAAAGGAGTCCTGTGCAAACGCACGCAGAGCTCACAGGTATGAGCTCACACAGGTGTAGCTTAGCACAGCCAGGAATGTGCAGTGTGCAGACCAGCATTACAGAACGGGGACCTCATTTGCTCAACTGATAGATGCAGGAGATGAAAGCGATCCAACTTTTGGAGCTGACAGCTAGAAAACCGTCAGCAGGTACCTTCAGATTGACTAATCTGAGCTTTGAAAACAGGTGCAAGAGCACCCTGGCACGACAGTGCATTTAGTTTAGAAGTACACTTCAAATATGAGGAGAAGGTTTTGAAAAGAGGCTGTGTTATTTAATTCTGTTTTCCACGGTGGGATTTTCAGGAATTTCTATTTCTCTGAAAGTTATGGCCACGTGCTGCACGGGGATTGACCAGCCAACATGAGGGAGGGTGAGCGAACCTCCGAGAACAGAAGCAGCTTTTAAAACAAAGCAGGAAGATAAATGCCAATAAGTGCACACAGCCCTGAGAAATCAGTGGCATGCTAAGGTGAGTTTGGGGACTAGAGATCAATGACATGGGAGGAAAACTTCTGTTTGCATCTTTACTGCCACTGGCACTCAGCCTGACAGTAACTGGTTTCTTTTTGAGCAGAAGAGAAAGCTCAGAGAGCAAGAGCTCCACTTGGCATGTTTTGAAATTGTGGGGGGAAAGTCTGCTTTCATTTTACACATCCAAAATGAAAATAAAATTCTCTTTGGGCATTTTGCAAAGGGAACTTGTGCCAGCACAGCAGTTCTCTGTTGAAACCAGCAGATTATAGTGTTATTCCTTCCCTCTCAGTCTTTCTGTCACTCTGAAACTGTGCTATAGGAAGATGGTGCAGAAGGGGTTTCTGTGCACCTTGGACGCTTGTGGTGCCATGAGTGTCCAGCCAGGGTCTGAACAGATCGTGTTGTGACTTCTTTCAATGCTCCTTCCTCATGGAAGTGAGGACATGTGGTAGGGAAGAGCTCATCTTATCTCTCACCCAAAGCAGAAGGCAGACAATAGCACAGTAGGTATGGAGCTGGGAAGTCCATGCTGGACTTCAGAGGCTCTCCTGCTAAACTTCTTCAGTATTGATGCATCTCAACAAAATATGTCTACTTCAGAAAACCTGAATATTCGCTTTTTGTTTTTAAAGAATTCTATTAAAAACACAGTGAACCCTTCTGCTAAATCCATACTGCAAGAGCTTTATGTGGTGGTGTAGAAATCCACAGAACGTGGCAAGAGTCTTTCACTTAAACCTTCAAGAAGAACTCAGTAAACATTAATTTATTAAACATGTTACAGTATAAAAATCCATAAAATTTTGTTCCTTGGCCCTATTCTTACCATTATATTACCTTATCCAGGGCAAAAGTGCAAAAGTTATGTAGAGTCAATTTCAGGAATAGAAAGAAATTTCAGCAGATTTGGAAGTCACTGTGGTGCACAGGTCATACCATTTTCAGTTGGTTACTCACAACTCAGAAACTGACTCAGAAAAAATAAGTAAAAAACTACTTACTTCATCAGCTAAGAGTTGTATAAAAAGAAGTCCACCAAAATGAAAACTTCTGGTAATATCAGTATAGAAGTAGAGAGATCAGATCACTTACAGAATCTCTAGTCTGCTCCTTTAAACTTGGTCTAGAGGCAAAGGTAGTCTCAGATAGCATTGTTTGTCTATTATATGGTTTTCTACCATTTCATTAGAAACTAGCAAAAATTGAACAAATATAGTATACATTAATGCCTCTCTGCTCATATGCACACAATTATAATATTTAGGTTATCTAAATTGATGTAGTCAATTCTTAATTCTATTTTAGCTGTTAAAAAGTACTCTAACATTGAGGGAAATTGGCAAGTCTGACTTCTTTTCACCTCTTTCCAACAAATTACCTGCAAGATCTTTTTATATATGTATAGAAATAAATATATTTCTACTCTTACTTGGAGGACCTTCCCACCACAAAACAGTTAGTGAATATTCTCAGGTTGTTTTATGGTTTGGCTCAAACCATAACAGTAGGATGATATGAAGGAAGGAGCACATCTGAATACGTAGAGGAAACCAAATAATATTATTGCACTTTGAAGGTGTCAGCATGGTACAGCTCGCTGAGGATGGCTACAGTCTTGAGAGGCCTGCCTTTTTTAGGTGACAGATTTAGCCTTCTGCTCTATTTATGTACGCTTTGGGTTTGTAAATATTTTTTGTTTTCTCTTAGGTAAGATTTCTAAACATCAAGCAATTTTGTACAGGACATTGGCACTCTGGGGAATTTTGACTTTGAAACTCTAGTACATGCAGGTGTTTAAGATAAATTGAGGTTTGAACTGAATTCTCGTGTCTTTCTGCTTGTTCTAAAGGGAAGACTAATACATGAAGATTCAGTAGGCAGAATAACTTTGTGCTGAGCAAGGTTTAACACTAGATGGTTCTGTGCTGAACAAGTAGCAGTTCACTGAATTTTCAAATGGCTGTTGCTTCCAGTTAAAACTGTCCTCTCTGTATTACATCCAGTTACTTAAGGTGTTTTGTAGGTAGTTTTCCTTTCTGCTTGAGCACCAGTTAAACTATATTCAGCACTGCGTAGACGATGTTTTCTATACACACCACATTAGGAATGCCAGCTTGGATCACTGACAGTGTATTTCCTGATCCTTTTTGAAAGCTCTCACCTATTTTGTATTCGTTCTCTACTAGCAAGGTAAGAAATACTACTGCAGTTGTTAGCGTATGTATTTTCAGGTGCCTTCTTTATAATTTGCAATGATATAATTATTAGGCATCTGCCCAGATGGTGACTGTAATTTCCTTACTCATCTCAGTGGGCTGTTATTCACATGAGTAATCTCACCGACTCGAGGTGTCTTGCTTTTGTAGCTAACTGTTCCCTCATGGAAAGCCTGACAATATGTTCTGTAGCAAAGCATACCTAAAAGGCAGCATCATAATGCAGACCTTTAGATTGCCATTCTCCCACATGAGCACCTAGGTAGGAGGCCTAGGTGTGCTGAACACCAAATGATAAAACCTACTTAGCTAATTCATGTTGACTTGAAGTTATGCAGGATCTGCCTCCCAGTAGAATAACATCATTAGTAATTTATTCGCATTGAGGTGATACAAGGTAAATTTGTGTACTTTTACATTCTGGTTAACAGCAGTATCATCATGCCTTCAGATGCTAATTAATGCCTTTCTCGTTCTAAGCAGGACTGTAAAATGGATTTAGGACTCAAAGACCGTAACAACAGGACACATACCAAGAACACCTCTGCTACAACAAAGAATTTTTCTGCTTGGGAAGACTATAAGAGTAGTGTTGATGACATGCAGTACTTTCTTATTGGGCTGTACACCCTTATAAGTCTGGCTGGCTTTGTGGGAAATCTGCTTATACTAACAGCCCTACTAAAGTGCAAGCAGAAGACAGTAATAAACATTCTCATTGGAAACTTGGCCTTTTCTGACATCTTGGTTGTGCTGTTTTGTTCACCTTTCACACTGACATCCGTCCTGCTTGACCAGTGGATGTTTGGCACTGTCATGTGCCATGTAATGCCCTTCCTCCAGTGTGCATCAGTCCTAGTTTCAACTCTGATGTTAATATCTATTGCTGCAGTCAGGTACCGTATGATAAAGTATCCCCTCTCTAGCAATCTCACAGCAAAACAAGGCTATTTCTTAATAGTGATCATTTGGGCCTTTGGCTTCACAATTTGCTCCCCTTTGCCAGTTTTCCATAAAACCGTGGACCTCAGCAAAACTCTGAATTTAGAGGGACTGGAGAACAGGCTGTTGTGCATCGAGTCCTGGCCTTCTGATTCCTACAGGATTGCCTTTACAATAGCCTTACTGTTCATGCAGTACATCCTGCCGCTGGCGTGCCTTACCGCCAGTCACACCAGTGTCTGCAGGAGCATAGGCGCTAGGCTGTCAAACAAGGAAAACAAGTTTGAAGAAAAGGAGATGATAAACCTAACTCTTCACCCATCTAAGAGCACTGGCACGCAGGTGCAAACCTCCAGGTATTCCAGGTGGAGCCGTGCCTTTGGCAGAAGGCATCACAGAAGATACAGTAGAAAGCCTTCAAGTGTGATGCCAGCTATTTCAAGGCATCATCAGGATACTCATTCCAGAGATCTCCCAGAAACCTCTGACACAGAAAAAAGCCAGCTCTTTTCCTCCACTAAATTCATCCCTGGGATCCCTATCTGTTTTGAAATGAAACCAGAAGAAAATACAGAGATCCAGAACATGATTACAGTATCCCAGTCCATCGTCAGAATTAAGACAAGATCGAGGAGGGTTTTTTGCAGACTGACAGTCCTCATCCTAGTTTTTGGCTTCAGTTGGATGCCTCTTCACCTTTTCCACATTGTGACAGATTTTAATGCCACTCTCATTTCCAACAGGCATTTTAAATTAGTATATTGCATATGCCATTTATTGGGTATGATGTCCTGCTGCTTGAATCCCATCCTCTATGGGTTTCTTAACAACAGCATAAAAGCTGATTTAATGTCCCTTATTCCGTGCTGCCAAATACCATGATTTTATGTGCCCCAAGATAAAGTAAAACAAACAAATATGGCTTTCAAGCCTAGTGGCGTGTACAGCTGTAAAAGCTAAATTAGTTTAGTTTAGTTTAGTTTAGTTAGTCTGACTTGGCTGTGATTAGTAGCGTTTTTTTTGTGGATGGAGAGTTCTATGGCTGCATGTATTTTTTGCATTGGGCAGAAATATATGCATATGTTATATTCTTTTATCTGTTACATGTAGGAAATCATGCCCAGTGTACAAAACCAGAAAACCATTTTCATTACCCAAATTGTTGGCAACCTGTACTTTGGAATTATACAGAATATATAATGAGTAATTAATGTGAGACAGACTACTTAGACGTATCAGTATTAACTGTCATAAAATACAATAAAATACATATCACTTACTAAATAATTATTGTTGAGAGTATTTCAGTGCCAGCTTTGACTATTTTCTAATATAATTAAATATCTCTTTCTGGACGTGATTAGGAAAATATTTTTCCTTAGCTCTTTGGCTCATAGTTTGCAATATCTTTGCAAGATGCTTTGCTGCTGATTCCTAGGTTGCCTTATTTCCTGGAACGGGTTTGAGGGTCATTGTTCTTGTCTTGATTGTTTCAATCTCACTGCATTTACCCAGTACAACCTATCTCTGATTTCCTCAGCCAATTGTCACTCTGGCTTGTCATTTTATGTAATTTTCATCCAGCCTGAATTTATCTATAGTTATGTCGTTATTCTCACAGTGATGACACCTCTGAACCTACAACACATTTCTGATCAGAGTAAGCTTTCATTATCTAAGCAAATGATAATGGAAAGAAAAAGAAAATGGAAAGATGTCAGGAATTTTTCTCTTCCTTTACCAAAAAAGCAAAAGCATGCTGCACTTCATTATAGCTGACCCACTTGCTTTGGAAAGGTGTAACAGCTTTCAAATGAACATGTGCACGTGTGCCTTGAGAGGTGGGAGGGATGGGCAGAGCAGACTATTTTTAAATTCAACAAAGGCAAGTTCAGGGTCCTGCCCCTGGGGAGGAATAACCCCCTGCACCAGCACAGGCTGGGGGCTGACCTGCTGGAAAGTAACCCCATGGAGAAGGACCTGGGGATCCTGGTGGACAACGAGCTGTCCATGAACCAGCAGTGCCCTTGTGGCCAAGAGGCCAATGGTGTCCTGGAGTGCATTAGGAAGAGCATTCTAGAAGGTCAAGGGAGGTGATCCTGCCCCTCTGCTCTGCTCTGCTCTGGTGAGGCCACATCTGGAGTGCTGTGTCCAGTTCTGGGCTCCTCAGGACAAGAGAGACATGGAGCTCCTGGAGAGGGTCCAGTGGAGGGCAACAAAAATGATGAAGGGCCTGGACCATCTCTCTTATGAGGAAAGGCTGAGGGAGCTGGGCCTGTTCAGCCATGAAGAGAGACAACTGAGAGGGGACCTCTGTCAGTATCTAAAGGGGAGGGTGCCAGAGGATGGAGCCGGGCTCTGCTCAGTGGTGTTGGGAATAGCGCAAGAGGCAATGGGCAGAAATCGATGCCCAGGAAGTTCCACCTGAACACGAGGAAGAACTTCTTTACTGTGCAGGTGAGCGAGCACTGTAACAGACTGCCCAGAGAGGTTGTGGAGTCTTCCTTACTGGAGATACTCGAGAACCAAGTGGATGCACTCCTGTGCCATGTGCTCTGGGATGACCCTGTTTGAGCAGGGAGGTTGGATCAGATGTGACCTGCTGTGGCCCCTCCAAACTTGACCCATTCTGTCACTCTATATGTGTGCACACATGCAAACACACAAATATGTGCACACACACACGCACACACACACACGCACATTTTCTGCATCTCCCCTCTCTCCTTTTCACCTTTTTAACCAGACCAGTACTTTTCCTTCCAAATTTAAATCACAGGCATCTTCCCTAAGTCACATTATATTTCACAGCACAAATGCAAAGTGTATATATATACTTACCCACCCCAGATAACTCTAATTTAATAATCCATCTCTGCCCTCAGGAGTCAGTAAATGTACAAAGCCTTTGCTTTGAATTTTAAGCTGTAACACCTCTCCCCAGGTCTAGCTGGTGATTATTTCCTTTTCTCAACTAAAATTTTTTATCCAGTAGGCTTTTGTTTATAGTTTTGATAGACTGAGAAATAAAGTTATTATTTTTATAAATGGGTGGTTGGAAACAGTCATTGTACATTTTTTTTCCCTCAAGATACATCCTTTCTAGATAGCCTTTAAAGTGAAAGCAGTTATTTTATTTTGAAGAATCGTAACTTATTTTTATCAGAGTGTTATAAATCTGAGACCTTTTCTCCCTGAGCCATTATCTGCTAAGGAGTTTATTCCATGCCAGTGGGTAATAGCTTCTCTCCTTAAAGAATTTTTCTAACATCTAGTTCCCAGTAACCCGTTGTTCTTTGTTTTCAGTAGTGATATACTTTCATAATTTCTTCCTGGACATTGACTATTGCATTTAGCAGATTATTATCTTCTAAAACCCTATAATATGTCATTTAATAGAGTACAAATGGTACAGAATAGATACTGCTGGAACAATAGATATTAAAATAACTTTTTAAATGTTTTAAATACTTTAAAAATATTTATGACTCAGTAGATAAACGTAGGAGAAAGTTAACTAAATATACAGTCAGAACACAATTATGTAGTCCTACAGAAGTTACTGTAGCCCTATTTCTGTCCACAAATTTTCACATCATTGTAATATGTAATCTTACTTATACCATGCGATATGACCAAATAGTATAAAAGGTAAGAAAGCAGTCATTGTTTCATCTTGAAATACTCCTTCCTTTTACAATTTACTGTTATCTTCCTTCCTACTTGCTGTTTATTTTCTATACCTTCCTCTCTTTCATAATTTTAACCACTTTTAACTCCTACATCGTATATTGCTATTAATATATAAATTAAATGTTTATTTAGTAATTACTCTTTCCAGATCAAATTCTATTCCCGCTGTATGGCAAACAGAATCATGCTAGGACTTGAATAAGGCCTTCCTCTAGTTTCTGTTGCACAAAGATTAGTCTGTACACTGGAGATTTTATATTTATATCTATTTGCTTGGATGAAGTCAATAACTGTGCTCCCTACTCTTTACACTGATCAAAGCACAACAAATTGGAATTTGGCAATAGAGAATTAAATCAAGAGGGCTATTGAACCTCTTCAGTCCTGTGCCATATAAATCTGTAATCTTTTTTGTAAGTCAATCAATAGTGAGAGAATGTGTATTTTCTTTTCATTTATAAAGCAATCATTAGCATTCTATTTTGAAATTTCAAAAATGTCCCTGTCTTTCCTCTGAAATGTTAACTAAAAATAAAACAACTTTTCAACCTTCCACTTTACTTCAACAGCCAGCGTAGCTTGGTCCCAGTATTAGCAAGGAATACATATGAAGCAGACAGGAGCAGTAGCAAGTGAAATCAGGCATTAGGGAATTCCCAAAAGAGTAACTTCTATAAAAGGGATAAGAAACAACTTAACCATCCATTTAACATTTTCCCAGTCTTAAACATTAAAAAAAAAATTCTAAACACAAGGATATTTCGCCCCCTGCTTCTTTACTAGGCCTTATCTGGTCTGAGCTGCAGTAGATGCTCCTGTGGCTTCATATCCAACAGCGACTGGCAGTGTGGTTTCCAGTATGTGTTGGGAAAATGTTATCTCACCACAATCTCCAATGACATTTTATCATTCTTACATGTAGATAGGTAGATGTGCAGGTACAGATATAGATAATGCACACTTCCTAGAAAACAAAGCACATTAAAATGGATTTTCAAGTATCACATATAATCAAGTCCTTTGGCCAGCTAAATTCTACCCCTTCTGTAACTAAAAATCTAAATTAATGGGGAAATAGGAGTTTTGTTTTGATAGCATCCATTAAATGCAATCAGGAAACAGCAGCTGCAGAGCCATGTATCCACTGGAGTTAGAGGAATGGATTGTATTGGTAGAGTAATTCCTCTCTATTAATAAAAAAAAGGAAAAGAAAAAAGGCTCTCAGACAGCTGGTCTTTGTGTATGATGAATGTTAAAATTCTTAGGAAGACTCACATAACATATATTGGCTTTTCTAGTTCTACAAAATATTATTGACAAGGTTGACTTTTTGCAAATGTCAGAGATTAAAATTCACCTTTGCCCCTTCTCTGTCAGTGGAGAAGAAACAGATGCCCTGGCATGTCCAGGTCACTCCTGAGCCAGCCAGGCCAGTGGCCATGGCTGACAGGAGGTCCGCACGGGCTGACACCCGAGTGCATTTACTCAGGTTGCGGTGAAGGGGTTGGAGCCTCTGCGGTTCCCCACAGTGCCGTGGCAGCAGTGTCTGGGAGAGCTGTGCGTGGCTGCCACGGGTCCAGAGCAGCTGCAGCCTCAGCACTGAGTTCCTGCCGGGGGAGCTGTGGACCAGGCAGGTGCGTGGTGGGGTACAGCCAGCCCTGGGCAGGGCTGTGGGGGCGGGGGAGCTGGCAGGGACACAGTGGGACAGGAAAACCACATTGCTGCTGTACTGGCAGCTGGTTGCCCGTTTCTGGAGCTGGAAGCTCTCATGACCAAATGTTTCCTTCTCGGAGGAATGAACACCTGAGAAAAGGGAAAAAACCAATCCATTGATCTGCAGATGTGTAAGAACCAAGAAGAACGTAGTCAGGAAGAAAAGTGTTCGTTTCCAGTCATTCTGAGATAGGCTCCAGTTCTCCTTTGCAGAAGTATTAACAAATTAAAAAAACGCTTCTGCTATCCATACGGGTCCGTCAGCTATCACTGCACGTCTGAAAAAAAAAAAAAAAAGACATCAATAGATTTTCACAGTAGTCCCAGTATCTCTCTGCAGCATAAAAGACAAACAGTATTAAACATCTTAGTCTCCAGAAAGACATCTTTCATGAATACAGTTGAGTCTAGGAATTTAACCTTTTATTTCGTTGAAAGCTAAATTGTGCCTATACTATTTGCATTAAAAAGTCCTTGCCAGAAAATACACTGGTTCAGTCTGGAACTGTTTTAAGGCAGTGGCAGGACTCTTGTTCTAGACATGTCGCTTCCTTTTTCCCCCACATGACTGGAATAATGGTACAAAATCATGATCCTCATGATTTTAAATTAGGTAAATTTTTGAACTGTTTTTGGCAATATGTGGTTTATAATCTCTGAGGTCAGGTTTCTTACTCTTTCATTTCATAGGGTTTTTTTCATATACAGTTAAATGCAAATTCCTCTTTTGTTTTGGTTTTTTTTTTCTCCCTTGAGGCTTTTACATGCAGTATGTAATGAAGACTTCTGCAGTTGCTTGGTTTGGCCCCAATAACAGATATCTTTCTCATAGGTATATTGCTTGAAAGTTGCCCTTGCGCTGAAGGTAGGTAGAGCTGTTGTTAGTGTTTGTATTATTTTAGTGAAGTAACTTTTCACAGAAAGAGAAACAAAAGAGAGAAGGAGAACTAAAAGCAGATCCACACGAACGCTACTTACCCACATTCTGCCAGGGACAAAGGAATGCATCAAAGCCAGACGCTTCTCTAGTACCTGCCATGAACAGTGTGTGTGTGTGACAGTATCACTCAACACTACTACTCCCACAGGTGACCCAGAAGCCTATTGTAAATTTTTGAATCTGAGGAAGTAACAGCTACTAAGAGAGTATGGGTTTAGGTGTGCTCAAAATTACCCCTCTCAAAATTTTCCTTTAATGCAAAAACATTTTCTTCCCGACCATTTGATAAAGATAGCTTTGCTGAGATCACTCAGAGTGCATCATGCTGTGCCATTAAGACGATCTGTGTCATCATACTAGAGCGTACACTTGGGCCAGTGAGTCTTACCACAGCATCTATTTTTAAATCTCTCAAGCCCAGCAATACTGCAAACATATGCTCTGCCGGGTTACCATGATCTCCTGACCCCCTTATTAAACTTCATCTCAGTTAAAAAAAAAAAAAAAAAAAGGCCTGATACAGCTTGTCCTTGGTAAAAAATTCTTACCGATTCTGACGCAGTTTGTCAAAATCCTGATTTCCTCAGAAAGGCTATAACTGCAGGCAGGAAGATGTGGTCACAGTGTGTTTCTAAAAGCTGAGCTATGCATTAAGAGCATAAATAGCACCATTGTTATGAATCTAATATAACTGTACAAGTGAGACTTTTATTAATCTTGTTTCCTTTTGAAGAGAAAATATTGTAAACATTTTTAAAGTTATTAAATTACTTCATTACATGCTAATCTTAGGAAATTCTGTAAAACAAAATATTGCTACAATCCAAATTCAGTTCCTTTGAACACGTATGAATGCTTCATTTTGCCCCTGTAGTCACATTAAGATCATCCTTTTAATAATAAGGCTTAAAAATAGTTCTCAGGGAAGTTATCAGAATAGTGATTTGACGCCTGAGACTAAAGTAGTTTGGCCCTGCTCTTACATCCAGTTCAACAAATACTTGCTTTGTCTTAGCAGGAGAAGGCTCATACCTGTATCACTTGGACATTATTGCGCATTTTTTGAGCAGGAAACATTTATTACTGTCCGTGTGAACAAAACGATTTTACAGACACTTCTAGTGCAAAATTTCTCCAGAGGAGTAACTTTGTGATACTCAAGCAGTTTTTCATCTCTTCAGACTCAGTAGGAACCGCAAAGATGCAAAACCCATTTTATGACAGACCACAAGACCATTAATTATAATTTTAACTAAAAATCTGTTTGGTTTTTTGTTGGTTTTTTTTTTTTGTTTTTTTTTTTTTTTTTTTGAGAGAAAAATAGATAAACAAGGAAATAAATAAAACCATCCTTACCACAAGTAATTTTAGTGTCTCTTTCTACCAGATTTTCATCTGATTTTCATCCAGATTTTCTTACGTTGAACAAGGTGGTAATCTTACTCTCTTTTAACTCCTAGTAATTCCCTTGGCTTTATGAGGCTTTCCACCAAATTGGGGTTCATTTAGCATTCATAAGTATTTTGACCTCTTGGCCAAAGGATTAAGAAGATGCACAAGAGGCCAGAATATAAGTTAATCTTTACTTTTGGCTGGCTTTGTGTTTGTTTTTGTTGCCTTTTTTTCCCTCTTCTTTTTTGTGATGTTAGCACAACTGGGAAAAGTGCAAGCTGTTTACTGCAGGAAAATTAAACTTATTTTTATGTAACTACTGGGACCAAATAAAGGCGAAACAATTAGGTATTTCGTAAGACTCCATCAGCTTCAAGGCACATCTCATAAAGGTAATTGTCTGAAGCCTTGATGATACATTCTCTCGATTAATATCCTAGAGTATGCAAACATTTCAGATAGCATAGCCTCATCTGATCCTCAGTGCAAATCGCAATGGGTGAAATTCAGAACCTCATTCCTTCTGCAGAACTAAATTGCAATATGCTCTACTTGAGATTGCTCCTTAAGACCATTCAGGGACTGAAGCTTATTCAGGGCGCAGTTTGTATCTTACTGGTTTTGTGGGAGTCCATTCCTCAGAAAAGCTGCTGCAAGGCCTTTTATGTCAGAAAAATTAGTCAGTTCCCAGGGGCTCTCAGGGGCACATAACACAACCTCCCCCTTGCACATCAGCACACCTGCAGTCAGCAGGGGCCCTCAAGTGTTTTTCCTTTCACAGAAGAGAAGAGATGGATGAAAAAAGCAGTGAATGAGACTGAAAACTCTGTTGTACTTGTTGTTCCTCTTGATCTGAAATAGTCTAAAATTGGAGACCTTGCAGAAAGTTGTGGAAGACACCTGTGTGAGACTGCTAGATAGGGAGCAAGGAATCACTTCACAGAGATGAAGTGGAATGAAGAAATCTGTCTGTGCAGGACTAGATAATTAATTCAATACATCCAGGATCCTAGAGCTTTACTAATTGTAGGGGGGGGAAAAAAGTAGATATTTGGATATGCAGTTTTGATTATTTTCTGATAAATTTATTTTAAGTCCTTGGAGTCTTATAGTCTGATATGTGCTCTGACCCAAGCAACTTCACCTTGTAATGCAGCTCCAACACCAAACTACCCTTTGCTTTTAAGCTATTCACTCAATTTTTATTGCTTCATGTAGAGGTTTAACCCCAGCCAGCAGCCAAGTACCACACAGCTGCTGCTCACTCCCACACCAGTGGAACTGGGGAGAGAATCAGAAGGGTAAAAGGTAGAAAACTCATGGGTAGAGATTAAGACCTTTAACAGGGA
>VYZQ01017050.1:10045-25672 GCA_013400655.1 Mystacornis crossleyi
TTAAAGATCATCTAATTCCAACTCCCCTATAATGTACAGGATACAAGATAGACAGGGAAGGGACATAAGGGTCTGTTCTTAAAAAATAGAAAAAAATTTCTAAATGTTTGGCATTATGAAAGTTGATACAATTTGAAGGTAAAATACAACTTGTCTCTTTAACCAACAGGGAAATGTTTGTATTCAGAATACATTTAAACTATTTTTCCTCCAGAATTTCAACACCAGTTCCCCTGCATGCATCACAGCATGCAGCTACACAGTATATACCTAGATTTTTTTCTTTAATTGTGAATGTGAAAAATAAACTTAGCATTACATCACCAACATTAGTTTGCAGTAATTTTTACAGGTCTACAAATAAATTCAAAAGGAGCCCTGTATGAATGCAGATTATATTGCATTTATTCACATTAAATAATTAGAAAGTGAGCATTAAATTGACAGTAATGTAGAAATGTGTTTATTTATAAGGCTTAATAGCTGCAGTGCCATATCAATACTTTGTACACGGACAGGACCTCTTAGCAAGGAGTATTTTCAAAAACGTTAATGAGCTAAATGTTAGGATCACATGGAACTAAATTTTTGTCTTTTTTATGATAGCCTGAGCTAAGGAAAGAGATGCTTCATGAAGCATAGTTACTTCATGAACAGTGGGAGCAGAATCCAGTCAAATATGAGCTGTTAATATCAATAGTTTATAGATATGTTGTAATATAATTTGGTTTTTACTTATAGAATATGTTTACATTTCACATGCAGATATAATTGTTTTTCTCTTCACTATCTATTCGTCTCAGTAGGTCTAATATAAACAACAAAAATATCTATTCACCATGATTTAGTAAATGACACCAACTCTTCGCATTGAAATCTGGACTTCGAATTTCTTAAAAAAAAAAAGATTACAGCTACTGTCTGTTGTATATTTGAAAGTTAGCCCAAATTGCAGCAATAGGGATACATAGCAAAATATTTAATTTAATCATTCATTAGTCTAATATGTATGTTCCTTCTCTGATCCTGCAAATTTCTAACGAGGCAGTTGAACATCCTCAGTTTTTGTTCCTCTGGGATTTTTTCATCTGTCAAGAGAATTTTGCCCAACTATTTCCAAAAAATTATGAAAATGAAATTCAAGTATCTCAGCTTATAAAAGCTATAATAAAATAAATGCCACTTGCTTCATTATGTTAAACCAATTAAATCTAATTTCTCTTCTGTTTCCATACATAAGCAACAGCTGTACATGCCGTCCATTGGTAATTAATTGCTTCCAACTGCCTGCCAATGAGAGTGGTATTTCTTCAAATCAGTGACACAGCACACCACCAGCCTCCAAGTACACCAGAGCACATCAGATCATGCCACATGTGTGCCATATAATAAGGCAGATGTTTCTGCATGTACACAAGAGGAGCAGCACACGCTCCTGCAGCCGGTGCCCTGGGGCCACCACCTCTGCTGGACAGTGACCATGGGGCTCTGCACACAAACTGTCCATAGGTCACAGGGGTGAACAGCGGACGTCGTGGTTTGCACCACTGGCCTAACAGGTAAGATGTACAGCGCCTGTCCACGGTGGCCCTGCTGCCAAACACAGCCTCCTTTGATCAGCAGGGAGACATTGCTTTGGAAAAGGGGCTTGCCATCAGAGAGGGACCAATACAGGTTTCACCAAATTTTAACAGTAGGTGAATTTCCGAAAAAAGGTGGGGTGAAATGGAGACTGGAAGTAGTATCCCAAATGTGCCTTATAAACCTGTTGCCCCTTCAATGGATACAGTAAATGATTTTGTTTTGGAAGAGGACATACAGATGAACAGCCTACAACTATAACTGGATTTTGTCTGGTCTGGGTTGTTACAGAAATGAATTTATGTGACCCAGAGACAGCAAGGTAGCCATGTGGCTCACAGTTAATAATAAACTACATTTTTATTCTTTTTTTTCTGCTTGAAAAGTTCATCATAAAGATTTCATGTAACAAAAATGTTTTTCCGTCTCCATTAGGGAAAAAATGAAAGATATTTGAGGAGGAGGGCGGGTGGCAGCCAGAAAAAGCTTTTATTGTTTATACTTGAAGTTCAAAAGAGGTAGTGTGTGTGCCAAGCCTTTGTAAAAGCAAACAATAAACAAACATTTTTCAGTGGAAAGTGAAAGAAAATCAAGGATTTTTAAAAAGTACATTGACTTTTCAGGCTTAAGCCATCAAGTTAAGCTTTTACTCTATTCTGACATGTTTTTCTTTACTTGAATTTTCCAGTTTTGTGTTCTTCATGTATGGATATGAGTCCAGCTTCTAAAACTGTGTGTATACAAAAGAGGAGAGCAGACACAATGTCCAGTGTTCTTTTATGTGCTCTGATGCAAAGTAGAAGAGAAAAAATGAAAAGTCTTTGTAACTAGACAAATGTAAGACTTGGGTAAATGAGAAGCAAATTAGACGTTAATAAAATCAAGACATGTTAAAAACGTTAAAAAACCCATGATCATAATACCCCAGTATTCTGCCTCTGACAGTACTGCAGGAGACGTTATGGACAACACACAAGCCCACGACTTTCTACACTCAATTCCCTCATACTCTCCCAGTAAGTAGAACTGCTGCATTAAGGGATTTCAGAAGGCAGATGCCTGCCTAATCTTTGTAAGAGTCGTTCATGGACCTGTTGCTTTTCTAACTCCTTTCTGAACCTGCTCGTACTGTCTGTCCTCCACAGCCTTCTGTGGAAGTCTCTAAAGTGATCTAGTCTCTGCACAAAGTACTTTGTTCTGTTTGTTTTTTAGATGACTCCTACAGAATTTAGTGACTGGTCCTTGCTCTCATACTGTGTGGAACTTATTTACCAGTTCCATAACCAGATTATCCACTTGGTAATAAACCACAATTCTCCCCAGATCTCTCCAATTCCAGGCTTCTTAGCCTCCTTATAAACAGTTGATCCATCTGCTTGTTTATTTTAACTGCCTCCTATGTTCCTCCTTCAGTTTCACAGCATCTCTTGAGACAGAGACTAGAACTGGACACAGCATCAAAACAGTGGGCACACATTTTTATACAACAGCAAAGTTATGTGCTCTGTCTTGTCTGAAAAACCTTTCCTGATGATGTCCTGCATTTTGTTGATTTTGCTTGATACTGCACACTGAGCTTGTGACCTCAGAGACTTGCCGTTGATGATTCCAAGATACTTTTCCTGACTGCTGGATGGTAATTCTGAATTCAGCATCATGAAGCACAGCTCAGATTATTCTTCACCGGTGTATTGCCTTAGATTTTTCTACACTGGAGTTCATTTGCCGTGTTACTTCTCTGCTCCGTTTCGCCACCTTCCTTCTCAGCTCTGAAGTTCCTTCAGCCACTTGGCAATGACTTCTGACCACACAGAATAGCTTCATATTATCCTCAGACTTGGAGATTTCACTGCACACTCTCTTCTCCAGGCCCTTGATGAAAATGTTTAATAAAACTGGTGTCAGTGTCTATCCCTCAGGGACCTCACTGCTGAAAACGAAATATCCATTCTGTAAAGCAACAAAAAAGCTTTCTATTCTTTAACCAGTTTGCAATCCATAAAAGACACTCTCTCAACAGCTGTGGTGACTGTGTTTCTTTACTAACCCTGTCAAAGGCTTTTAGAAAATTCAACTATTTTATGGCTCCTATATCCTCTTAATCCATGTGCTTACTGACAGGACTCCAGCAGGTTAGAGAGGCAGTATTTCCTGTTGTAGAAGTCATGCTGCTTCTAGACAGTTTCTGTCTGTGTGCTCAGTGATCTTAGTCTTTATTGCAGAGTCTACCTTCTTACGAGGAATAGAAGGATGCGAGCACAGCTCGTATGATTTCATCATTCCTGAAAGGCTTAATGAAAGATCTGTACTTTTTTTTTTTTTTTTGTAAATCATGTCATGCACATGCTCTTTGTAATATGTCTGTGGAATGCAGCTTTTTAATATCATAAGCATTATTTATTATTACAAATTCATTAAGAATGGAAGTTTTCTACTTGCCAGTTTTCATACCCTGCCGCAGATTCATCAATTATTCAATAAACTCTGAGGAACGTGTTGGAATATAAAGGTATGGACATAGAAGGAGTTTGGTTGCACATTATGCTTCCCCCTTGCACTCCAGGGCTTTTCCAGAACCCAGTCCTGCACTCTGTCTGGCAATTGCAAATCTGCCCTATTTGTGGATAACAAACTCTGGCACCCCTCACTTGTTTTACAGAAAGGCATGGTAGCATATTGGTGTTAGTCAATAGCTTTACTCATTTTATCCTGGTTCTTCTTTAACAAGAATTCATATAAAAACTTTCTATAAAAATTATACTTACAAGTCAGTATTCCTGCCTATACTTTAGAGCCCACACAGATTTTTGCACCAAGTTCTGTTGGTTCTGATTGTACCTTCGGTACAATCAATAAAACAAAAGCCTGGCCTTCCCTACTCAAGGCTCTAAAATACTGGTCTTCTCAAAACTGCATTTAAACCAAAGAACATGATCAATAATTTGGTATTTTGCACGTGTCTATTATGAATATATTAAATACACTGCATATGCACAATAAAAGTATACTCACTCCCTATAAATTCTATTCTGTGTATACATATAAACCACAGCAATTTAGTTATTTACTGGGTACTACAAAAGCTATAAAATGCCACTTTCTAAGAACACAACTGAGGCTTAAGTCAGCATTTTTATGATATCATCTGTACTGGGAAAACATTAAAGGCTCAATATTTAATAAACATAATAAACATCCCCATGAAACAAATTGTTCATAAACTACCTGTTTAATTTTTCAGGGCTCCTGAACCACATATTTTCTTATTAGTTGTGAGCCTGCTGGGTTGCAGGATAGATAGGGCCTGTCAGGGATAGAATATAATGTAGCGGTTTTATGAATTATTTCTGTGAGGAAAAGCCTATTACAGCTGACAAGAGGATGATGATATTAGCCCATCATCATTCAGATGGCACCACCCTTCCCCCTTTCATCCATCAGACCTCTTGTATGGAGGCTGAAAGCCATAGAGTCTTTGCATAGCCAACACAAAGACAAATACTGCTCTTTTTCTGCATCCATGAAACATTTAGTATTTCATTTTGAATCACGGCAGATGACAGTAACAAATGGCCTAATGAATCTCCCTTATTGTCCCTTGTGAATCTGAAGATGAGCTAAAAGTAAAATCTCTGTTTCTTTTTTTGGACATGCTCGTTTGGGATTGAAAGGTTTTCATTGCATTCTAAATAGCACTCCTCAGTAACTGAAAATTAGACCAATAAACAAACAAGCAACTTGCAAACCACACAGCTATACCACTGTAGACTACTCCTCACCCCGTACCTTACCAATATTAATTTTGGAAAAGTGCTTCAATCAACTTAGGCTCAAGTACGTAAGTCAATATACAAATGTGAAAAAAAAGATAATGAAAAAACAATAATAAAACCACATAATGAAGTTCTGTATTAGACAATAATGGAAATGCATCACTGGGCATCATGATTTCTAGACCAATTTTTACCACCTTTTTGTTTAATTTAGAAGAACATACACTAACAATGCTCACACTTTACCGCAAGAATATATTTAAATTTATAAGATCTGATCTTATAAATGCCCGTGCAGGAAATTTTACAGGCAGAAATTAATAATGTGACTAGGAATAGCTTAGTGAGCAGTGTGTCATAAAGACCTTTCTCTCCTTGAGCCAGCTGTTACCTGAGCTTTTCTTTCAGCTGTGTAGGTGATTGTTGCACTTGCACCTACTCCCCTGCTCTAACTGTCTTAGGGACAAGCTGGTCAGTTGTTCAGCTGACCTGGCTTACTCTGGGCTGCATGATGCCCCCATGCACTCTTGGCATTCACCCCAGCATGACTGGATCCCGCACCTCGGGTAAGCCACATTGGCCCCACTGTGCCAGTATGCTTGGTGTGGCCATGTGCCTTTATTCCCTGGCTGCCTCTCCACTCCAGGTCAGAAATAGAAATATACGTGTAGTTCCTCAGTGTGCTTTGGTTTCCTTTCTCCTGTATAAACAAGTATAGAGGGAGCTGCAGCAAGGTCCACCAGTCTGTCTAATGAGACTACAGACTGCATCTATCCTACAGCATAGGCAGCAAACTTTGTTCTCATTATTCTCATTTATTCTTCACTCTGGATCCAAGATGTTCTGGTTTTCTGTACATGCATCTATGACATGACTAAAGTTGTAGAGGTGTAACCTCTATGCTCAGTCTTACCACAGTGGTGTAATTATGTATATAAAGACAGCGAAATCATGTTTCCTTCCTTTACTTGAATAACTCCTCCCATTAAATTATTTCACTTTTTTCCCCCCTTTAAACTGGTTTCACCTATCCCAAAACATTGTGATTCATTGAGCTTTGCTCTTCAATAACGTCTCCCCTGATTCCCTTTCATGCAACACTCAAGCTTTCCTTCAGCAAAGCACAACAGAGAGGAATGGCAGGAACTCCTATTCATTTATTATGAAAAGTTGTGAAAGTACTTCAGCATCAAATGTTTATTTTGTTTTGTCAGGGAAGCTAACCAAAATGGCTTTCCTTATATAGGAAACTTTTTGCACAGCTTTGTTTGTATCTACTGTAGGCACATGTGCATTTTTGACATGACAGATCATAATGGCTCTTTCAGAGCCATTACAGTTACCAAGTAAATCCTTCTTAGTTCAAGTACATGTAATTGATTCCCATAGACTGTAATAGCTCCAAAACCAAGGCAATACCCTTACCAAACATAAAAGCAGTGGCAGAACTAATACATAATAGCAGTCACTTTTTACCACCATAGTACTAGAAAATGATGAAGTGCTAACAACATGGCTTTTTTATTTGCTGATTTTTGGCAAAAAAAAAAGGGTAATAATTCCATAATATTACAGTGGTATCATTCCTGCATAGTCCTGGTAAACCTATAAATCCTCAAATATCACAGTAGTCATCTCAGTCTCCATATGGAACATAAACTAAGGGCTTGTCCATTAGACTTCTTTGCATACAAATATTCCACTATGATTTACTGGGGCAAGTGCCTGAATAAGTTTGGTTTGGTTTGGTTTGGTTTGGGTTTTTTCTTGTAAATTAGGGATGCTGAATAAAAGCAGTCCTCTTCTGTGCACAGAAAGCTGTAGATTTGTATGGCTCATGGAGGAAGTGTGCAAAACCCTTTCCCAAGCAGCTGGGTGAGTAGTGGTAATACAGAGCAGACATTACATTTTTTAATGTAATTGTCTGCTCTTCAGCATGTCTGATAGATTCGATAAACAGCTTGGCAACATACATCCCTGCCTTCCTACTGCATAAGGATATTCAAAAGGTTAATGTCTGTGCACATGAACATAGATGACCAATGACCCTAAAAGGAAGGAGAGCACCAAATGATGTATTGACAAGAAGGGCCATTTTCTTTGACACAGAGAAAATAGGTAAAGTACAATAAGAACCTCCTCTTTCTCTCTTTTATTTTTTTAATGACTTTTGAAGGAAAGACAAGATTTTAACAATTTTTTTGGTTCTGAAAGAGTTTATATTACAATAGAAAAAGGTGCTGTAAACTTCAAGGAGCTAATGTACCCTCTCTAAAGAAGTCTTAGTGGAGATCATAGAAATTTCACAACTCCCATATGTTAATAATGTCTTTGAATATAAAATCCAAATTAAAAACTGGAGCTGAATAAAATACTTTTGTTAAAAGTAACATTTTGAAATGCTGTCAGTAACTATCATAAATATTTGAGAAGTTAATATTTTAATCTTCAACTATAGCTCTGAAAACACTTTTAGTGACAGACAGTGCTTCATTAATAGAGTTCTGTATGTCTAATTGCTTTAGGCAAAGTGGGTTGCATTATTTTGACACATGACATGCAATTAGTACATGGTCACACGGCTAAAGGAAGATTTTACACCTTTTTTCCTTCTACATTCAGAGTGGATAATTAGCATATTTTTTCTGCTTAGAATAATCATCAGAGCCTTAGATCAGAAATTGCCTAATGAGGTAAAATTCCAGTTGTTGACATTAATACATGTGACATTTTTTTCAGTTGTAAAAGTAAACCTATTGCTGCTATTTCATTTACTCTTTCCAGTGTATTCTTAAGATTCAGTTATGGTGTTTTTTTGCATCAAGCCATTGAATAATCGTATATTTTCAACAGAGAGAGGGATGAATGAGGTTTTTATATTTTAGTATATTTACTTGATAGTAATATTTTACGAAGATTAAATTTGGTTATAACCTACAGCCACTGTAAGTAGACTGCAGCTCTGTTAACAAAAAAAGCAAATCACAATCATAATATACAGGTTTCTTCCTTATGAATTTCTTTGATATATTATATATACATATATATACAGAAAATGGGAACTCTAGGCCCACGCTATAGGCTGTATGCAACACCCCCCTAATGAAGATCTGGTTTTTTGCATAAAAATATTTTGCATAAAAATATTTTGATTACCTTTTGTAGAAGAAATAATGAAGATTTATTACAGATAAGCTTATCTAATGTAATACACTTGGGCAACAGAAAATGTTTTCCTAAAGGAGAGATTCTGAAAAATTTTAAAAGGATTATTTTAAGTTTTTTTAAGTAGATTTTCCCCTTTGCATTCAGAAAAATTGCATATAATCACCTTTTATGTTAAATTCCTAAACATCATAATAGTTAACAGCAAGGAAGTGGTTTGTATTCTCTTTTCTTCACTCCTTATTTGGGCAAACGTTCCTCTGAAAAATTTTCATGAGGTGTGGGATCTGCAGCTGAGGCAGATTTTCAGTTCTGAGTTCTGCTATTAGCTCTGAGTGCCGAACATAGACAGGGATTTTCCAGAACTACAGCAGAGACTTAATGCTGCCTATAACAAAGGGCTGATTTAAGCATGAGTTTTTAACTTGTAATATCCTGCTATTTAATTAAACACATAGAAGACAGGAATCACAGACCACGTTCCTGCCTTATTTCAGGTATATTATATTTACCAGGTTTGAAACAGTTCTAGGGTTAGCACTTAACATTGATAGGGAAAAAGGCACACAAATTAAAAAGACACAGGCAATTACCTTTTTTTCCATTAACTGGGAGGTAAATGTGTTAAAAACCAGCTTGTTAATCCCACAGGAAGCATGAGTTTATAGAGTGACCTGACTATATCATAGTCTTCGCAGGAGACCAGGATGTCCATCCTGCTTTAAATATAGTTAATTTTTTTCCCTGTTGTGTTGTATTATTAATTTAGTTGCAAGTGAACAGCACTAAGGTAATAATAATGTTTCTTTTTCAGCATAGGTGTGCCTGGCATACTTTTCCTATTACTATTTACCTTGAGAGCAACAATTTCTTTAACATCACTTCTTTCATTACAATTTTCTACTTCTGTCTATATGTGTAGCAGTCATATTGATTTTACATCTTTTTAGATAATCAACAGCTGCTGCTTTAAGAACTCCTATCAATGCTAGCCCACCCTGAAAGACCTCTGTAAAAAAAAACTCTTAAAACAAAACAAAACAAAACAAAACAAACAAAAAAAAAAACAACGTAAGAACCTGCGCTTCAGATCATGTGTGTGATGTGAACCAGTTCCATTGAATGGAATGGAACAAGGCAAAACAAGAAGGCAATAAAATATGCTAGCAACTGACAGGGAACAAAATAAATTCTCCTCTGTCACTAGCTTCAATTCCTCTTCTGAACTCATTTACAGTGAATACAGTGAATTTTTAGTAGAAGTCCACAAAAAACAGGATAGAAGAAGAGGAATCCAAAGTCCACTGGTGGTTACTGAATATCATGCTGATAGTGAAATGTCCACCTCTGACTCACTGCTCCAGGAACAGCCAGATGCTTGGAAGATGTGTTCTCTGAAGACAAAATTCATACATATACTTATTTTTACTCTTCCCTTATCTTCTTGTGGTCATTTATCAGATGGGCAAGATGGGGTAGATGTTCTAAAGCAGTCTGACTCTTCTTCTATAACATCCATTAAAATGTTGTATTGATGCTATTTAGAGATAAATTTTCATGAGTCTTAAATGGAACTGATAAGCTGTAATATATGACCATTTTTACTCTTAACATGTGGCATGTATCATTATTTTATTAGTATATTTTCTGCTATGCCATAAGGTGGACATTCATCCCTGGTTGCTACAGGCAGGATAGTACAGAGTTCAGAGAGCTCATATGTATAGTACTAGCTACTCCATGAATATCCCACTGAATTTTGGAATTACATTGTGCTGCTCTCTAAAAGCCTGCAGCTTCTGATAAGAAAAAAAGCTTTTCTAAACTACATTTACACTTGTGATGAGATTGTGATAGTGGAGTTTAGTGGAAAGATGCAGTCATTTAGCAGCAACTTAACAAGAAACCAAATGTCCACAGATTATGCTAGACTGCCATAATCTACCACATCACAGTAAATCAATGAAGATCTAATTGGCAAACATCAGTACGCAGGAAATCAGAAACACCAGAGAGGGCATCTTTGACATTTTTGTTTAAGAATACATTCAGTGATCTCACTCGTTTTCTAAAAGCTTGAGAGACTAAATAAAAGGGATGAGAAATTCACAGACTGAACCCAGATGTAGAAATATCCTCACAACTAAAGAAATATTGCTACAAATTCTCAGAATAGCCTGAAACCAAACCGAACACATACCAGCAGGATTTGTTTCAACAAGGCCTACATGAAAAAAAATGCTCAACGTGTTTTAGATGATTGCATTGGGTTTGCACTGCAAGGTTTTGACAGCGGGGGAGCTACAGCGGTGGCTTCTGTGAGAAGCTGCCAGAAACTTCCCCATATCCAACAGAGCAAATTCCAGGCGGGTCCAGGATGGATCCAAAGCTGATCAAGGCTGAGCCAATTAGCAATGGTAGCAATACCTCTGTGATAACATATTTAAGAAGGAAAAATAATTATGACAGAGAAGTAGTTGCAGCCAGAGAATAGAGGAGTGAGAAAAGGTGAAAGAAATAGCTCTGCGGACGCAAGGTCAGCGGAGAAGGAATGGCAGGAGGTGTTCCGGGTGCCAGAGCCGAGATTCCCCCTACCTATTCTGACGTGGTCGGATTCTGATTTACAGTGATGGTTGTAACTTTTACATAAAANATATCCAACAGAGCAAATTCCAGGCGGGTCCAGGATGGATCCAAAGCTGATCAAGGCTGAGCCAATTAGCAATGGTAGCAATACCTCTGTGATAACATATTTAAGAAGGAAAAATAATTATGACAGAGAAGNTAAACAAGGACTCCCTCAGGAGGAAGCATCAGCAGAAAAAATATGTGATGGACTCAATGTAATTCTCATTCCCCATCTCCCTGGTGTGGGGGAGGATAATCAGGAGTAAAGTTAAGCCCAGGAAGGAGTGAGAGGTGGGGAGAAGGTGTTTCTAAAATTTGTTTCACTTCTCATTACCCTACTCTGATTTTGATTGGTGATAAATTCAATAATTTCTCAGAGTTGGGTCTGTTTTGCCCATGATGGTAATCAGTGAGTGATCTCTCCCTGCCCTTATCTTGTCTCCTGAGCCTTTTGTTATATTTTCTTTCCCTTGTCCGGTTGAGGAGGGGAGTGATAGAGAGGCTTTGGTAGGCACCTGGCATCCAGCCAGAGTCAAGCCACCACAATGACATTCAGCTAGTACCATGATATAAATAGTAGATTTTTTTTTTGTAGTGTTGATCCTGATCTATTATTTCCTCATTTTCCTATTTTTATCACTGGTACCAGCTGGTAGATATTTGAAATTAGACCTGAACAAATAATTGGATGTTTTGGTTCACTGACACAAGTGAAAAACTGGAAGTGGGGGAAGGGACTGATCATTTTAGACTGATTAGGAAGGATTATTTGTTTGGTTTTGGTTCTTAGCCGCAGAACAATGAGGGAAAAAAACCTGCTTCTGATAACATAAAATGACTATTTCATTTCCAGGTTGTGTGCTTTATTTTAATTTTATAAATATTGACTTCAATGAAAATATAAAACATTTCTTTAAAAAACCTTCAAATTATTTTTTTCTTCCACTTTGATGCTGGCTGAAACTCTTCACAAAATTAGGCATCATTTTAACAAGAATTTTTATCAACATAAATCTTTTTTTTTATTTTTCAAATACAATGTATGATCACAAATGTTTTCCTAACTCTAGTTGAACTATCTCTGGATTCTGGCTTTCAGAATTAATTAAGTAGGAATCATACAGGAATCATTTTGTGTCTTTCTTATTCTTAGACTCCCTTAGAGAGTCAGCTCCCTGGAATGCATTAGGGAAGATATGGAAACTGCCATTTATTTACTTTCTATTCCTTGCCACGGTTGCAGAAGGCACGTAGCCGTAAAGGATCATTGAGACACATGGAAGGTGTTATACCTACACTGTGACCCTTCTGGCTGGCTGTATCTGGCACAAAGAGCAGTAGGCCAATGCTGAATCTTTGTTTTTCGTAATCACATATAAACACTTCTCAGAAATATGATCAGTTGCACTAGGCAATGTTTAATGTACTTGCATATTTTAGCCTTTTGAGAAGGAAATTAGGTGTGTGGGGAAGAAGCGCAGATGCTTTTCTAATTTTCTAGCTTTGATGAGTTTTTTTCTTTGACATTATCCATTTTAGGGTCACCACATAAATTCCTGTGCTTCCAGAAAAATGCACTCTGTTGCTTCCTTGCCTAAACTTCTTTCAGTAGCAGCTACAGAATTTAATTTCAGGGTCTTTTTTTTAGAGAGTTCTGAGAGTAAAAGTGATCAAATTTCCCCGACATACATTGCTTTCTATATATCCAGTTTTTAAAATTTACAGTTATAACTAAAGTGGTACAATCCCTGTGAAAGAAATACAAGAAAGGGTCTCTTTCAAGATTTTTTTTGCGTTCTTGCTCTGAGAACTTCCTATGTGTGCTTGGTAGAGAGATCATGAAGCAGAATGTACTGAATATTCTTGCAGAATATACTGAATTATACTAAATTTTTTACTCTCTTGCTTTTTAATCTGTTTACCAGCAATAATATCTATCTGCAATCTATCTGTATCTATCTATCTGTAATATCAAATGTAACATGCACGTCACTCTATTGCTTTCAAGATACCGTAATAATTTCTCCTGGATTATGGTCTTAATTTCCTTCTTCCACAGCTTTGAACTTATCTTTCCCTTATCTTTCGTGATGAGAATACAACTTCCTCCCAAGTGCCTTCTCTGTAACCTGGACAACCCTATTTTACTATGCAAAATTGTAAAATATGACTGAAAACAATTACTATGAAACAAAGTCAGCTTCTGTCAATACATGCACTAGGCACTAAGTGCCTTTAACAATTTTTTGATACCTATATCCTATTACATAGCCACACAACAGAAGTGGATGCAGGGACACTAAATGGGCATGGCTATTTACTGGGCAAGGGCTCAGAAAAAAAGAAATTTGTATACAAAACTTGCCTGAATTACAGTCTCATAGATCAGTCAAAGCTAAAATTCTTCTTGGTTGGAAACTGCAGTCAAGGTTTGCAGGTTTTGGTTTGATAAATCTTTTGGTTTGATAAAACTGATTAGGTAGTTGAGATGCATCAAATAAAATATTTTTATTTATAATTTTGGAATACCTTTTTCACTTCCTTTATTATGCAATTCTGCCAGAAATTTCTATTGGGCAACTTTTAATTATATCTGCACACACGCGCGCACACACACACTCACACACACACACACCCCTGCTGTTCCAAGGGAAATTGCAGGTCCTGCAGAACGAAAGGCATCTAAATTCAGAAATTTACAATACAAGAAGAAATAACTTGGAGGTCTTTTAAAATTTCATAGGTCAAGCCTTTAATGAGAATTGGAAGATGGGAATTGGAATGCTCTCATGAAATTTTCAAGGGCCATAACATTTAATATATTGTGTTATATAAATAGATGCACTAAATGTAAAGAGGTGTGTAGAGTTGGCCTCTATTTACATTCAACAGAGAGCAATGATAAATTTATACATTACAAATGTGTGTCCACCAGCAAAGCAAGTGTCCTTCAGCAGGATACACTGATGTATTCCAAAAGCAGACAATAGCTTAATAGGATAGGGGGGACATAGAGACAGAAAAAAACTACCCCAGCATAATACTGTTAATAATGTTTATTTTAGTTCTGTTTTGAGCCACAGTTTTAAAATTCAACAATACACTCATAATTTCAGTGTCCTTCATTCCATGTTTTGATTCTTATCTGCCACAATTGTTACATGAAATTACGTTGCAGTTACTTCAACCAGAAACACAGAAAGGTTATGACTTTCTTGTTTCAAAAGACAGAATTTATAGCTAAAGGGCTTATTCTTCTCTCAAAGAGCACATATAACACTAATTAAGGGCAATGGGAATGACATGTCTACTAAGAGGAAAATGTAAAATTTGATTATAATATTTGTTAATATTAATGTCAATTATTAAAGTTTATAGTCTCAGTTTAAAAGAACTAGGTCATTTTGAGAAGTTTTTATAATACTGCTTTTTAATCTCAATTTTAAAAAAATAATCTTCAAATTATTTAGATAGTAATAGAGAAAGAAGGATGGAAAAAGTCACATTTAATTCGCAAATAAAAGTTAGAAAAGAGATTTACAGCTATTTCCCCTTCAAATATAATGTCAAAAATATGTTTACTATTTGTATAGTAAAAGATACCTCACAATGCTGCTCATTGATAGAGATGTATTATTACAGCATATTAAGTCTCAGTATCTTGGATTTCACATATTATTATTTTTCATTTTTGTATGATCTAGTATTCATTAATACAATTAATTGGTAGTCATAGCTTGTATTAAATGTTTAAATGCTTTCTCAAAAACTCAGATATTAATTTTTTTGCATTCAGTTTTTAATTTTACTTTAGATGTCATTAGAAGAAATATAACTGCTTGAAGCAACAAAATTTCAGTTAGTTCAGTTTTAGGTTTTATTTTGTAATGCATAACTTGTTTAAAGGATGGATTTAAAACATTATGTTTAGGCATTTGGAAAGTTTTTGAAATACAGTATTTCAGTAAGTAAAAACTTTTCTTATAACCCATATAAATTATTTACTTCAATCATTTGGGAAACTAGCCATAATCATGATGACTATTTAATTAAGGCTTCTGCAGAACTTGACAACAATGCTAATAAAGCAATTGAGGAGATACAAGTAGTTGATCTTAATTGGAAGAGATGACACTATTTACAAGAATAAATGACGGTAGCTAATCTCACATTCGCAATTATCAGTGATGGGCCTGCTTCAAAGGATGTTGTGGTTCTTGTCTGCTTTAGCTGAGTCTCCCAAATATATGTGTTTATTCAGAGATTACATGTTTACCTGAACTGTAAATGCAGCAATTTTTTCATACAGGAGGCAGCTGAGTTGCCTCCTGGACCTGGACTGACTACTTCAGTGACACAATAAGAAAAGGCTTTTATATTTGCCACCCAAACAATCTCTCTTCCCCTTTTCATCTTTTGGAGCTGTAAGCTCTAGCCTTGCAGTTTCCCAACAAAGAACATATTTGATTGTTTGGAGCAA
>VYZQ01017051.1:30630-46876 GCA_013400655.1 Mystacornis crossleyi
AGTCTGCATGATGTGGGTCAATTCCTACAATCTTTGTGGTTCTTCATTGACAGACAGTATATTGAAAAAATTGGTTTTGCCATGTGGTCTTAGGGGTTATACTTAACTCTCTTCTTTGGCAACACTGGATACCGGCCCATGGTGGGGCAAAGGCAGCTGGCAAAGTGACTTCTAGGTAGGTCTTTGTGGCAGAGATGTGGGAACTTGCAAGGATAGACATACAGTTCTCCACTACTTATCCAAGCCCATCTATCTTCCTACTGTCTCTCTTTGAACTAAAATAGAAAGTATTTGCAAAACCAGAGGAAAATCTCCAAAGAAGTTGCTTGCAGGCAGCCACCTGATATTTTGGAATCTTGATGTAAATTTGAATGGAAATAAGTAAAGCATCAGTTTCAGACTTTACAAAGAGGATGAACAGAGTCCATATGCTTTCAGTTTGGGATATAAACTGTATCATGTAACTGTAAAGGGAACGTGAAAGGTCTTTGAATGACCTCTTGGAAAGCTATGAGTTAAAATACATCCATTATATGTAGAGATTAAACTCTTGAAGTTTGAGTTTCATTCGTGTGCTGATTGCCATGGCTAGCTGGGATGTGTGGAAGTTGAACACCAATAAGGAGGTTTTACATCCACATAGTACTGCCAGCCACGAGAGAGGGAAGGAGGTGAGTGTGATGACTCTAGTCATGTAGGCAAAAGTAGCTTTGCATTTTAGAGCTGAGAGAGACAGTACAGAGCTTTTTTACTCAGGAAGGGCATGCTGTTGAGGAGAGCTTACATAAAGGACATACTGCAAGACTTTGCAGACCTTGTACACCAGTGACCCAGAGACTGCCTGTCTACATCTGAAGGGTACTCTAAAGCCTTTCACCAGGTTCACAGCCCTCTTTCTGCTTTATCTTCTAGATGAGGTGAACTTAGATTGCTCTGCAAAAGTCTCAAGCAGGCTTTTTCCCTTTGGGCCATCTCAAATTAGGGTGAGAAGGAGCAGGGGGACAACAGACTGTCACCAATCATTGTGGTGCTTTGAATGATAAGATTGTTAAGCTGAGGTTTCAAACTACATTCAGGCCAAAATACAAATAGCCTAAAATCGCTCACTGGTGTCCTTCATAACCCATATATATCAGGATTAGTTTTTCCCCTTCTTGTACAGAAGTTGGTGTACTAGAGATGGGTGAGTATTTGCTTTTGTTTCTTGTCCGTTCAGAGAGTGGACAAAATATTTTGGTTACTGTCTGATATTTGACCATTAATCTTTCAGGTTTATTTGGGTTTTTTAATATAAAAAACAAACCAGGGATGGTTAAAATTAAACACTAATTTCTCAAGTAATTCTTCATATAAATTTAAAATCTTAGAGTAGAAGGTTGAAAAAGTAGCAAGGAATAAGCATACATGAATAAAAAAATTCAGAGCAACAATTTAGGCTAATCTAAAACATAATTTAGAGGCTCTAGTTTTTCTTACAGGTTCTAATCTTTCTTGATTTTGAAATAGCGGTCTCACAACTAGGAAACATTTTTTTTCCCCAAACTGGATACTGTTTTTTAGGGAAAAATGACAAGATAGGAAGGTCTTGATAAGAAACATGTGAAACGTGCTATGGGAGAACATTGAAATTAAAGAAAATCAAAACAAGTGCATGTGTGTAGCTGAAATAGAATTGGAGATGCTTTTTTAATAATTTTGTCATGATGGTACACTGGGAAAGGTAGAGCTGTAGTTTCATAGAAATCTGTTCAAGGAAATAAATGTCTGTCATGTAAATGTTTTAAGCATAATGTTATGATAACTGTTTAGCCAGAGAACAGGCACAAATATTTAAATGTCAACAAAAGTTTTTTGTTGACTCTGTGTTTATTCACTGGTATTAGCTAAGCAGGGTGTGCATATTGTGAAGTGTCCAGTGTGCTTGGGTCTGAGGTATGTCAGCTGAATGAGCAGGCAGGACAACCCTGAGTTTGGTCATTAACCAATAGGCAGTAATTATCACCACTGCAGTGAGTTGTTAACTGTCTCATCCCACTGGGGTACTTGCAGGGTAAGCTTTCATTGGGTCACAGAAAGGAACATTAATTTGTACTGCGAAATTTGTCACCATCACATAATTTACCAAGGAAGTCTGTCTAGGAATGGGCTTCAAATAATTATTTATCTCCCTCCTTCCCATGGCTAATAAAACCACAGTAGCACACTGCTCTGCAAGATTCTCTTTTACCAGGTAGAATTTTTTCCTAGCCTCAATATATTTGGTCCTGGACTCCAGTGTGGCTTTGTGGCTCTAAATGTACTGAGTTTGTGATCCCATGTCATTCTGGGCTGCTAATGCCAGCTTAAGTCATTCACAACAGCCTCTGAAACTTCCATTTTCACATTAAGATGTGGAGAAGTACCAAAGGAAATGCAATTGCTCTTGCTCGTGGTGCCTAAGCTTCTAGCACCAAAATAAATTCTAGATGTTGAGACCATTTGTTCTTCTGATCCCAGAAGCAACTATCTGTGTTCTTACCCTCCAGTGTGAATCAGATAATTCTCATATTTGTAGGCACAGACTGCTGTACAAGCAAGCTCTTCCTTGTGCATGGCAGATGGGGACTGTGATAGCTATGAGGGAATGCCAGCATCGTGACACTCTGCAAGAGTGGAGTAGATTCCCAGGGAAATGAAATACCAGTGATGCCAGATTACACATTTAGTATGAACTGAAAAGCCTTGCCTACATACCTGTTGGTTACAAATAGTGTATGTGGTTTCATTTAATTTCTTGTAGAACAAATACCTCTTCAGTCCAGAGGCACTATATTTCCGGGGAGTATGATATCCATTAGCATCAGCTGCATGTCAGACTTCCACTTAAAGTGTGTTTTTTCTTCTTCTCAGAGACATGGCTATTGCACCTTGGGAGAAGCGTTTAACCGCTTAGACTTTTCAAGTGCAATTCAGGACATCAGGAGGTTCAATTACGTGGTCAAAGTAAGCTCTTGATTCTATATGCGTATTAGAAAAATGCATTTCCTGATGTGCCTGTGTGTACAAAAGGAATATTTTTGCACTGAACAGATGAGGATTTGTAATTGTGTAAATATCCTGTTCATATGTAATTTATAATGCAAGAAGCAACTTTAAACTGAGTAAATTTTCTTTGGTGAAAACTCATTATATGGGCGTCTGAAAGCCTATAGCTAGGGGAGGATGGTGATGGCCAGTGTGCTGTGTATTTAGAGGGAAACACTGAAGGTACTTTCAGTTGTTGTTTATCAGTCTGGAAAATGAACTCTTCTTAAAGCTAAAACAATTTCTATACAACCAAAAATAGCAAAGTGTTATTCACCTTAAATATTTGCTACATCTTAAATATCCTTAAAATAACAATTTTCAGAAGAATACTTGATGTTTCAATATTTTGCTATTTCTGTATCTTCTGCAACTTCTTACCAGTCCCGTGATTCACTGCAGTTTTTTAATTAAGGACAAGATATCTATGTATTTATCTTTAATGTCCCTTACAACTTGAGACTCCAGCCTTAATTACCGCAATGCCAAACCAGCTGCCCCTTTGGAAATGTCTGCTCTGGGAATACTGATCTCTTTCTAGCCCCAGGTTTATTTTATTATCTAAGTTGATGTAGTAAAGTGCTTGTTCCAACTCCTAGAGAAGTTCAAAATGTGAGTCATATCAGGACTAGAGTTTAGTTCAGTGGTGAGGCTGTTCACAAGAATTGTATTTCTTGGAATGCATCCAGAACTTGAAAAGACACAAATAAAAATTAAATAAACATACCAGGAGAAACACCCTTACCACTAGGCTGTGGAGTATTTGGAGAGAAAACACATTCTAGCCATCCCTGTGAAGCTGAGGCAATGTATTGTACTTTCAGAAAAACAAGAGCTGTGGAAACAAAGCAAAAAGGATTTGCTTCCAGGCTAGTGGTTAGGGTACTTGTATTGTTTGTTCCCCTTGCAGGGTGTAAGGTTTTTTTTGGTATATATATGTGTTCAGGTTTAGAACATTACTTTTTAATGCTGTTTTGGGAGAAGAATCAAGAGCCTTGATCTTTCCCAAGACTTTTCAGCCTTGAACAGTAGGAAGAAAAAACCAAAGCACCTAAAAAAGGTGATTTGTTACAAATGGTGTCAACCTTGGGTGCCTCACTTGAACAGGAAGCAGGTAAAAGGAATGCAGATCTAGAATTTAGCATTTGTTTTAGATGCTGCAGTGCCTAAACTGGGTTGCTCGAAACAGTTGATCAACTCAAAGTGCTAAGTCTAGCATAAGCACGTTGACCAGTTTTTCTTCTGTTCACCAAGAGATATAAAATGCTGGTTTAGTCAGCCAGGCTTAAGATCATTGAGGACGGAGCACTACTTTAAAATTCAGAAATTTGGCTTTGCAATCCAAACCATTATTCTAATAGTAGACCCTAAGAAATCTGGATGAATTTAAAATAGTAGATAGACTTTCAAAATCCTTCAAATGTCTCAGAATTTATTTGGAATTTTTAGAATTTAGAATTTTTTTTACAAATACAGAACTTTAAATATGTCTTTGCATCAGTTCCCCTGAGGTGGTGGCTGCTTGTTGATAGCAAGGTATAAACCAAGAATACTTTTTCTTAAAGATCAAGGCCTACTCTAGCTCTTCTTTGATTCCAGACCACCAAGATGATTCTCCAACTAACTGAAAATATGCCATTCATTATTAAAAATTAATATAGATGTCTGTCCAGGATCCTTTTAAGATGGGCAGTGAGGGGGAGAAGGTAGGATCAGTTAGTTTTTTGTATTTGTTGGTGCTGTAGTATACTGAAAACTTTGTAGCTTTTAAATTCTGATATATTGAATTTAATACAGGTGGGTTTTTTCCAAACGTTTCCATTTGAATAAACAGATGATCCGTTCAAAGTTATAATCTCTAGTAGACAACATAAGCCATGGCTCTGCTTGTATCAGTGCGTCAGATCCTTGTAGTCTTCCTACCTTGCTTTTGCTAAAATTGTCTTAATCCTTGCATATTAACTTTCACTGAAATTGGAATCTTCATTAAAATCAGTGAGGTGGAATTTGTCTTTTGATTTGATCTTTAGACTGAGCAACATAACTGATTTTTTTTTTTTTTAATTAATCAAGAGAAATGTACCTACTTGCTTGAAGTGGCAGACTGCCAGAGACCTCTAGGTGTGTTCTAAATTATTAATCGAGCTAATAGGCTTTGAAAAAGCCAACAAAAAGATCCTCGTACCTCTTTATACAGTTTTTGAAACTAGATTGCTTGTATTTAAATATATTAGGACAATTCCTTCTTTCTTTCATAGTACATAATGTTTTGTCAGAAATTGTGCAGAGAAGCCAGAAGGAACATTATTAAATCAGGGACAGAACAGGTATATTCTTTCTTCCTCCCAGAGAAGATTAATGTTGAGTGAAGTGTCGAATTGGTGTTTTAGAAATGAAGATACAATATAATTTTTGGCAAGCTTAGTCTCTTTCATCCTCTGTGCCAACACTTGAGGCTACCCTACACAGGAGCACTCTGCAGGTCAGTGGTGGGAGCACTCTGTAGGGAATGCTGTTTTCTGCTCCCTGCTTTCTCTTCCCAGTGTGTTGAGAACACTTGTTCTGAACTCACTGTTATGAAGTGCAATTGCAAAGCTCAGTGCCACACCTCTAAACATTGTAATAGTGTCACAGCATCAAAGTCCCTCATAATAAGAGACCATTTTTTATTGAAGAGCTAATGGTTCTTGTCAGCTGCAAAAATGAATCTAAAATGTAAAAACAAATGTGCCAGAATGGAGCGAGGGCTGCCTCTAGTAGCTATAGCTTGGCGTTCATGTGCAGCAAAAACTTAAGCTGTTTTGGTTATTTTGCCCTAAACCATTCCCACTGTTCTTGCCACTTTTTTGCTCACAGTGGTTTCAGAGAGAGATGTGTGGACAGCTAGGAGATTCTTGCTATAATAGTTGAAGGAAAGTTACTCATACCGTTTGTACACTGCTCATTATTAGATCATTGAGGTTTATTCTACCAGGGACCTGAATGTAGGAGTAATACAGAAATTTTTTTTCCCCTAGTTTAGGCAAAAGAGGGTATTTCCTCTCCATGAGTAGAAAGAAGTGCACTTAATCCATCACACTTCAGTTTGACCAGTATGATACTTTCACTCAGAAGGTGTAATTCTGGTTGCTGCTATCAGTTCAGAGTGATGTTCGTGGCCACCAAATCTGTCAGGGACATCAGGATCCAGGCACATCCAAGTTCACATTTGTATTTGCAAGCCCCCAAAACAGACTCTCTCTGTTGTTTCACTACAGCTCTTGAAGTCTGTGTGTCCTGTGCTTTGTCAGACATAAGCACCAGTATTTTGAAAATGTACATCCTTCAGGAACTGTTCATGGGATGTCAGTGGGAATGCCTAAAGCTTTCCACATGACTTTGTCTTCTCAACTCTGTAGTTATATTTTCACAAAATGCCAATGCAGGCTGTTGTAGGTGAGTGTATGCATTAAGTGTACATTTAAAACCATCCTTTACTTCTGTCATTCTTCTGACTTCATTTTTTTGTCATAGCTTTTGCAGTTAATTGCAAAATCCCAGTTAACTTCACTGAGTGGTGCAGCACAGAAGAACTATTTTAACATTTTGGACAAAATTGTGCAGAAGGGTAAGACCCAAGGATTTGTAATCTGACTGTCTGGATTTAATTGTTGGAACTAAACTATCAATTGATTTTTTTTTTCTTAGTTTTATTACCATTTTTACATTGTAAGACATAGGAATAGCATGCTTAATTAGTGCAAAATTTCATACTTCTCATCCCATGATTTCAGTAAGTTGTTTTCTCTTATTTATTGAATAATGTTTTGAAACAGGTTGGTGAAATTAAGTGACATTTAGATTCTATTCAGAAACTATTGGTTACTGTTAAGTTATACTCTTCACAAAATGCAAAAGCTTTTAGGTTAATAAAGTGTTTGGGTTTACGTTTGCATGATGTACTGAGACTGAAAATACATATCTGTTTTGATTATTTTAAGAAAAAGACATTACATTATATTTTTCTTTTTTTCTGGTAACCACACTAAATGGAGATGTTATACTGTCGGCTTTGAACTGAAGAAATTGGATTTATAACCAGCTGCTTAGCATTAAGTTTGTAAATGCACAGCATGAAATGTTGCATCAAATTTGTTTGTGAAATTGTTAGTTATTGATCTTGCATGTATGAAACAGCACCAATGAGTGTCATGGTAGAAATTAGGGCAGCTATTTGTACACAAACGATTGAGTCGTAATTAGTTCATCTAAAAAAAGTGTTGATTAGCTTGGTTAACTCTGTCAACCAAAATTGTATTTGTTTTGTTTTCCAGTTATGGAAGACCAATATAATCCACGACTGATCAAAGATCTTCTACAGGATCTGAGTTCTACTCTCTGCATACTGATTAGGGGAGTAGGAAAATCTGTGTTGGTAGGCAACATCAACATTTGGATTTGCCGATTAGAAACTATCCTTCTGTGGCAACAACAATTAAAAAATCTTCAGATGAACAAGGTATATTATTAAATAATATTTGGGGGAAGGGAATTGTGTTGACTATTGATTGAGGATTTGTAAGTGAACCACGTTTCAAATACATTTTAAACAGTTTTACTTGTTTTGGTTTTTAAAGAAGTAATGTGAAATTAATTAATTGGCATCAACTTAATTTTCTAATGTTTTAATATCTTTTTGCTAATGAAAACTGCTAGTGCTGTTTGTAGTAGAGTTAGAATTGATTTTCTCTCTCAAACAAGTTTAAAAGAAATATTATCTAGATTGTCAGAGATGGGGGAAAAAACCAAAAATTTTAATTCCAAAATAAATTTTCTACAAATGAAGAAATAAAAATCTAAAAGGCATTTTGGAGGTGTATCAAGAAAACAGAAAGAAAGAAATTGTTCAAGTAGCAATTTTACAGATTTATTCATTAGCACATTTGCTTTTGTTAAAAAAAAAAATAAGATAATGACTTCATCATCTGGATTCTCCTCATGTGACTGTGTTCAAAGCATGTGGTATGCACTGTTCCAGGGTTTTATAGTGGAAACTTCTGATGATAAGCAGGCAATTTTTTTTAATCTGATTTGGTTACTCCTGGAAGAAATGCTTTAAGATGTTGCTCACTGTAAAGTCATACAAGTGTTTTATATATTGGCTTTCAGCTATGAAATTTTGAAATTGTCCTTTCTGTGTGAGCTGGCTATCTGAATCAACCAGCTAGTTTTGGACTAGAAAGGAGAAATGAGGAACCTGGTTTCAGCAGTTTTCATGTGCCAGGCAACCAGAGCACAGACACTTCTGAGACGATGCAGTTACTGCCGTGCTTGTTTCCTTCCAGCGTGACGCCTCCCTCGGAGCTGTTTTACGCTGGCTGAAGCAGCCCGGGAGAAATCTGGCATCTGTAGTGCTCCCCCATTCATTCCTCCGTAGAGGACAGGCCCGGCAGTGTTTGTGGCAGATGGCTCTGTGGAAAGTCTGGGCTATGGGCGCGGTGCACGGCTGGGAAGGAAACAGAAGTGCGAGCCCGCGGTGCAGGGCTGCTGCGCTGCCACCGCCTTGGGATGGGGCAGCTCTGCTCCCTGGGGCCAGCACTGCCCACGGTCCCTCGCTGCCAGCTGGGCGCTGCCTCCAGCCTCCTGGGCCTCTGCCACCTGCCGCTGTGGGCTCCAGCTTCAGGCATGTAGGAGCTATGGTGTGGCTTACCCCACTACAGTTCCCAGAGGTGTATAGTCTTAATGAAAACTTGCTCAGTGCTCTAATCTGTCACCTGTGCAGATCTTCTCATTTATATATGAGGGGGAGCTGTCTCCAGAATTCAGAAATTCTCGTTCTCTTCTGCCGCTGAATTCCATAATGCTTTCATTTTGTATCTCTGATCTTCAGTCCTGTATTCTGTATTTTATTCTGTGCTCTAGTTGTCTTAAGGCAAGTTGACATGTGTTTTGTTTCTTAATAAAAATTGAGGAACTGTAGTGATCCAACAAGTTAGAAATAATGAGTTCATACCTTTATTATAGTTAACGGTTTAGCACACTAAAGATGGAAAAGACTATATTATAGTTGACAAGACTGCATAATGTTATTTTGAGAGAACAGAAGTGTTTAAAAATTATTTGAAATTTAAATAATGAATTTAGAATATGTTTATTTTAACAGTAAGAAAGCTATGAGTTATAAAGTTTACAGTCTGTTCCTCCTTCTGTACCATTAGTCATTTAAATTTTCAACAGCAGTTAAAAGAGTAATTTTAGGCAAGAATTAACCATAGATTTTACTCAATGATTTAAAAAAACTAAGATGCCTCTGAAGTAAAGAATTGTATTTGTACTTTATACTGTCATGTTTTTGTAGCTAAAAGTCTTCAACTCTCATTTCCAGCAAGTCAACAATGGACTTACACTTAGCGATCTCCCTCTCCATATGCTGAATAACATCTTATACAGGTTCTCTGATGGCTGGGACATTATTACTCTGGGTCAAGTGACCCCAACTTTGTACATGCTCAGTGAAGACAGACAGCTGTGGAAAAAGCTCTGCCAGTACCATTTTGCAGAAAAGCAGGTAATAAACTCTGTTATTTGTATAAATGTAGCCTTTTGATATCATATACTAATAATGAGCGTGAACTTGCCCTTTTTGAGATAAAGGTGTATCATTGTGCAGTAATCTTGAGTCTTCTCTGTATTTGGGGCTTGATTCCTCCTAAATGTTGCATTCAGTATGTCTGTGAGTTTAGGATAACTACTGGGCTGTTTCTTTCCACTATTTTTAAAAATGTCTATTGTAAGATGGGCTGTTGTAAAAACTGCCTAACCAGTGTTGTAGAGGATATCTCTAAAGTGTTCTCTAAAGTAGAGCTTGCTTTACCAACTAAGGCAGGCAGACAGGTTGCTCAAACTTTTAACCTACATGAAAATTCTGGAGAAGCCAAACTGAATTTTTGCTTAGAATAGGACTAGAACAAATGCTTTGAAACTAGTAACAAAAAGAGAAACGTACTTTCCTGTCACTTCCTCATAAAGAGCATTAAAGTAATCTAGGAATGACTCCAGAACTGTCTTTGTTTTCTGGCATTAATAAATGCTGGGGAAAAATCAGACTAGGTGAAAATAAACCTAAGAAAGTAGAAGTTACCTCATGAGAGCTGGAGGAAGAACCTTTGAAACCTAGTACATTTTGTACTGGAGAAAGTGCCCATTCTTAAATCTGACAGGTTGAAGTTGCTTGGTGACTACCAGATTAAGTATTGTTGTAATGGGTAAGACAGAACTGAAGATCTATTAAGTCATGCGCAGTTGACCCAAATAAGATTTTTTTTTTTTGGTGAGATGAAAGGTTTTAGAAGTAACTGTGGAAAAACTATACAGACAAAAGCAAACTGGAAACCCATATTCAGAAGCAGCCCAGAAGAATTCAAGGTGAAGTTACAAGGATAACAAATTTAAGTTTATGTAGCAATTGAGTGGATTTTGAGGGTAGATGAGGTAAGCTCTATTGAACAGTGACAAAACTGGTTAGAGAGGAACTTTTTGTACTAGGGTAATGCAGGGGAAAAGATCCATAAGGATTTCAGTGAAATTAGCTATCCCTATACCACATAAAGTACTCTTGTACACAGTGGTTCCAGTGTGTTCCTGAATGTTCACATTCAATTTCTTACTAAGTTATTAATGACAGAAATGTAATGATTTTATTTATATTGCCCTATTAAATTCTGCTTCCTCTCTTTAAAAGTATACTATCTTAATAAGCCACAGAATCACATTAGGTTTTTTTTCCTGTCCTCTGCAGTATATCTGTTGAACCACTGAAATAACCATGAAAACATAATTGATATTTGAAGAGCACTGTTGGAAAAAATAAGAGCCATTATGAAACAAAGTGAAGTGTAGCTGAAATCAGAAAGGCAGTGCTATTCTCTCCCCATCCAGGAACTGTCTTCTGAATGAAGAAAGTCCTCAATGTGTTAGTGTTAATCCACACTGAGTGGAACAGAAGTCTTTTATAAATACATACTTAATAAACCTTGGTTGTCTCTCAAGCTGGGGAGAAATAGCTGTTGTGCATCAGCTAATCTTTACATGCAGATGAGGTCCTCAAGAAGTAAATCAATCACTAATTATTGCTGTCCTTCTAGAAAGGTCACAACCAAATGTGAAAAATAATCATGTATATGCTTTTAAAATTAAAGAGCTTTATTCAAAACCATAATGCTTTTACAGAAAACCACCATCTGTAATGCACAATCATGTTTAAATCTCATTCCTGAGTGGTTTGGGGTTTTTTTAAGGATAAACTTAATTGCTTATAGCTCTAAATACTGTTTTGTTAAATGCTTCTTGACTATAATTAGAATAATTTCGAGACAGTAGAATTAGATCAGCTGTGTATGGCCTAGTTTTTCTTGGCAAATACGCACTCTCCTATTTTTAGTCTTTGCCTTCCATCTTTTTTGTGGCCAGATCTCTTTCACTGCTTTGCAGAGATGTATGATGTCAGAATATTGACTTCAAAGAATTCTAGTTACAAAACTTCAGTTTAACTACCTTCCCCCCACCTTCCCCTGTCCTTTGCCTGAATTGACTACAACAATTTTAAAAGAAGATATTAATTTTATGTCTAGTTTTGTAGGCATTTGATTCCATCAGAGAAAGGTCACATTGACTGGAAGCTGATGTACTTTGCACTTCAGAAATATTACCCAATAAAGGAACAGTATGGGGACACCTTACATTTCTGTCGACACTGTAGTATTCTGTTTTGGAAGGTAAGAGCTTTGAAACAGATAATCAGAAATAAGTTTAAACAGCTACTGGTGATCATCTGCAAGGAGAAATATTAAGGTCATCTTTTCAGCTTTCTCATGTGAAGTGTGATTGAGTAACTAATATCTAATTTTAAAATAACATGTATAACTTCCATATAAAATCCATATTAAATTCTAAAGTTGTTCTTAATCTTGCCTTCTTACTTCTTGATATCTGATAACCTCAGTACTTAGAATTGCAATGAAAAGTGCCATGTGGAAAGAGTTACTCTGTCTACTTTTATTAATTTGATCTTACGGCAAGTTGTGACGGGCTAGTCTGAGTTAGGGTTTTCTAATGATGCCATGGTAATCAATACATCTCTAATGAGAAATAATTACTACACTTTTCCTACCACATTGGTGTAGAGCTCTGTATTTTTATAGTTTTGCTTCTGTTCCATATGAAGCTTGGAGGGGAGGTACTTCATTAATTCTAGATAAATCCTGTGATAGCTGAAAATATTTCTTAATCAGAATTTTTTTTCAGGCTTTGACAATTTATTCAAGCTTCAGTATCATATTTGATTAGAAAGATTGTTAAATTAAATATGCATATGAGTGCTTGACGTACAATTATATCTGTAATGCATAGCAAGAAACGCCCCCCCCAAAAAAACAAAGCATAAAGCCAACAAAAACACTACCACCAAATCCAAATTTTAAAAGATAAAGCAGTTATTTTATGACGGGAAAGTAGCAAGTGTTTGAATCTTGAAACAAATGGAAGCACTGTATTCTTCAAATAGCTGATAATACGTAAAAAATTGTTTCTTCTTTTAATAGCATAATTCAGGAGTCAGGCAACTTTTGTTTCCAGGGGCATTCAGAAGAACTTCAGGCATAGCTGAACTTCTTCATATGGCATCTATTTTTATTTTTTTTCCTCATTAAAGAACAAAGCAAAACACTGGAATAGTTGCAGAGAAAAAAGTGCTAAAGTGATCAGGGCATGAAGAAGACTAGGAATGATTAATTTCTCTTAACTCAGCTGTGTTAAAGCTTGTGGATGCTGGAAGCTGGAAAATTCCTCTCTGACCAAGCTTTCAGCATTCACAAATGCTAACAAGGAATGTGACTGCTCTCCATAAATTCTTTTTGGAGACAGAAAAGTGGTGCATAAGCATGAGACTACTTAGGGAAATTATTTACACTGAGGGACATCCATGATACAAGTAAATTGTAGTTTTGAGTAAGTGTGCTGAGAGTTAAGAATTTCTTAAGAAACAAAGGCACAAGGGTCTGAAATAGCCCCAAAGCACAGGCCTAGCTAGTGATGAGAAGAATTTTCAGCAGGTTATGAAATTGATAATATAATTGCTGGCAACATGAGAGGGCTACACACAGGACATTCTTAGAGCCCTCTGTTTCGTGTTCTTTTCAGAGAAGGCCATGCAAAAGAAGAGACTGATGGCTGCTGAATTGAATTAGCTATTGAAATGTTGAAGTAGGAAAATGACTTTTCACTTTTTTAGTATACTATAAGAATCATAGTGGGTTTTTAACAAGTTTTTGAGCTTTTCAGGAAGATGCATGTGTTCCTCTACTTGTCTAAAATCTGTGACCAAAGTAAATTTATATATAGTACGTAGGAGTCTCCTAAGTTCTTTGTTGGAAGTACAGTGACTTCTGTACCCTTCTGTGTTAGGAGGGAGTTATAAGAAAATTTTCATATTGAATGTGCATTTTTGAAAATGATTTCTCATTAAAGGATTTGTCCATGATGAAACTGAGAGAAACACATAATTTCAGTAGTGTGGAAGTAATGACTAATTATTGTGGGGTGCCTCTGTGAGTGCTTTTGTGTATACTATTTCTTCTGTTCCACTAGGCACCGTTGTAATTGCGGCAGGTTTTTATTTTCTTAAGCTTACTTAGTAGCACTTTTCAGTTATCTCAGACATGGCTACAGAGGCTGAAATACCTTTTCTTCTTTCAGTTTCCAGGGCTTTATGAAAACAGTGTAAGCACTTTGCGTAATACTTGGTTTCAGTCTTCTTGGGACTTGTGCTGATTCTGGTTCTCACAAAGCTGCGTGTGATATGCCACAAGAATAAAAGACTTTTTCTAAATGGCTTATGAACCTTTGCTTAAATAAACCTTAACTCTGCTTCTTTTACTTTACGGCTCTCCTTCCTGCTTCCTTCTTCGCGATCTCAAAGGACTACCACCTTGCTTTGTTACTCCAGGTATTTCCTGTGTCTCATCTGTTTTCACTGCTGACTGTTCCGTAATGTCAAAGTGAATAATGTGTTCCTTTCTAATCGTCTGATGCTCTTTGTTTTGATTTTTGGTTCTGCATGTCAGTTTGGCAGCAGGAAGAGTTTCTTGTTCCCTTTTAGATAAAGGTAGTGATGACTTCCCATGTCAGCTTTTCATCATTTTGTCTTTTACTATTGCCATATTCCCTCTGAATTATGGTTCCTAGTTTAAATGGCTTTAAATTTCTAATGAGCATAGGTGTCAGTGAAATCAGCCAGATTTTGCTAAGAAATAGGCTTCTCTGCACTCAGTGTTATTATAAACTGTTTTCTGCACTCCCTGATGTGTTTAATTCTGTACTTAAATCTGAAGAGAATAACATGTACCTCAGATAACTTTCATACAAAGGTACTAAAATTGATTTTATTGCACTTGGAGTACTGTAGTCATATTTACTTTTATGGAGAATCTCTCTGAAAAGAAATTCCCCAAAACAGGCTGCATGCGACTTGGGATAGTCAAGGGAAGCAATTATATTGTCGCCTTCTGAATGAAGAAATGGTGAGAATACTTATATAGTGCTTCTTAATGTCTAGCTATGCTAAATTTTGAGGAAAACAACTAAATTTTCCAGTAAACACTCCCCCTGGGAAATTCTCTTCTTCGTTTAAAAGAAGTCTGCTTTAGCTTTGATACATTGAAATCAGTATGATTTTAACACTTTATTAAATATAACTGCAATGAAAATATATTTCTCTTGCAAGGAGGAATACTCATAATTACCACTGTGTCATTACAGGAAAGTTACGATTCTTCTTTTCAGTCCTCATCACCTTTTTCACTGTAAAATTTATGTTGTTTTCAATAACTAAAAACACCAATAACTGATCTCTGAGATTTTTATTGCACCGGCAATTCCCGACTGGGCAGAGCTTTCAAGAGTGTTTTTATAATGATGTGCAGAGAAAGCAGATAGCACACTACAAACTCAGTCTAAAATATTCAGGAGTATAAATAAGTACTAAAAGAGGATAAACCCTACCTTGCTTCTCACAATTATAATTCTGATGGTGGTTTTTTTTCTGGAAACTAGGGAAGTAATTACATGACACTGACATGGCAGTGGGTAGAGAAGATAGTAGTCCATTAGCAACTACCTTTAAGAGTGTTTTCTGGTGTGGTGCAGCTCTTCCTTGCAGATGTCATTTCAAGATGAAGGTGTTAAGTTTAACACTTCTGGTTTTGGTCTTGGTCATTTGTTCTTCCTCATCTGCAGACTCCCCCAATAGGCAGTTCTATCTGGGTCTCTTTTTTCATGTATATGTTTGTTTTTCCCACTGTGTCCTGAATCTAACAACTGTTTCTCAGGTGATGTTAAAGCAATTATTAAAAAGAGTGGGAGGAGGTGATACCACATGGTATATTCATGTAGTCCTCTATGGCCTTACTGGAAAAACACAGATAATAAATCTATTAAGTAACAATTTTCACTGGAAAAGCTGAGCAGTATTTAGAATTTTTCACCTGGTGCACTTTGATGCTGCAAAGACTTTGGATGGGAATGTGGCAGTGAGAACAAAACCCTTAGAGACTCTTTCCTTCCATTAACCGAATTGCCTGTAGTTTCACTTCCTATGGAAACAAAAGCAATGAAGACCACTGTAGTCTGTGATCTATTTGCCATCTATTTATCCAGTTTTCTTGCCTCACATGGTGAATTCATCAACATTGATGGAAAAGGGAGAGAAACTCCTTAAAGCCTGGTGAGGACACTTCTGAGCCTTACAGCACTGACCAAGGTGTTTAACTTCTCCATTGCACTGTCTGGGAACTTCATCTCATCACACCTCTGCATTTCCCTCATTTAGGGAGTTCTATTAAGGTGCAAAAGGGAACTTTTTGTTCAAAGAGGGATTTGAATCTTAAATAACCAGACAGTTCTGCTGAGGTCAGATTTCTGTAAGAGGAACGATAGCACTGCAGGCTTAGTGAATTTGTAATGACAAAGCCTTTGCACCCTAACTTCTCTACTCCTAACTTGCCTAGGTGCCAACTTCTGTTTTGAGGCAGTGCTTTCATTTCACTTGGGGAAAAGCCAGGAGAGAAAGACGAAAGAAAGGTATTAGGGGAAAACATGGCAAGGTAGAAAAGCTTTTAAGACTGGGAATTCAAAAATTCAAACACGCTGT
>VYZQ01017051.1:57011-73037 GCA_013400655.1 Mystacornis crossleyi
ATTTTGTGCAATCTTATCATACAATCTTAATGCTACCATCTTCTAAAACATTTCACATAGACCGAAATGCCATTTCAAAAAAATATTAAGGGACATATTCTACACTTATTCCACATATGGAGCTGTGCATAGCTTAAGCTCGTAATGTATAATGTAGTTAAGCATCTAACAATGGTAAAAGATGAAAGGACCCCGTTCTGAAAATTCAGACACATTTATAAACATGAGAGAAGGAAAGCTCACACCAGTGAGTTCTCAACGGACAAATACATTATTAAAGCATAACAATAAGTTATATTAAATTTAGTAATGTTGATCCTTAAAATGGTTATTTCTGAGGAAATATCACTTAAAAAGCACACCAAAACTTTTATCACTAGGAGTGAAACTGGAATTTTACATATCTCAATTTCCCACTTTTGTTTTATAATAGGCTTCAGATTTGTGAGCATATTCTTTATCATACATCTAAAAACAAATTGAAAAAGGTTGCAGTTAAGCTGTGCATCAAACACATCATCAAGGTGAGAAACAGGCACTTGACAGTATAATGTGCAAGGCAAAACCTTTACTGGTCACAGTATAAACAGTTTCTGCAGGAGTGAAACTGGAAGTTCTCAGTCCATTTTTGAGAGCAAAATATTAAGGGCTACTAAAAGATCTTTTTCTGTTCTTTCCGGTCAGCACCAACAGCCAGACTAAATACTAGCTCATGCCTTAGAGGGTATTCCATAAACTATAAAATGCAGCATACTTTACCCAAGAATACTAATTCTTTCCTGTAATTAACCTCAGCATACGTACTTGCTCAAGGCAAAACCAGAGTTTACTCACAGACTAAAGAATGCAATATAAATGCTAACCTTTTCTCCCCTATTAATACTCTTTAATATCTAATGCCAGTTTTACAAGTATATTCACCAGTTGCAAGATCCTGTTTTGTAGCACAAAACATCACTCTTCTTTTATGTAAAACTTAAGAAAAATGTCTTTTAGCATCCTATTAGTATTAGGAAAAAAAACCCCAACCAACTAAAACCATTTTGCTACAGTTTCCCTCCAAGCACATCTCAGCAGGAATCTCCAAAAAATAGCTATGCAGGAACTGCAAGCCAGAAAACTACACATGAATTGCAGGAGAGAGGAGAAAGAGAGAGCTAAGGGACGAGAAATGTGGCAGTAACAGAAACAAGCTTAGAAAAAAGTTGCATGCATCCCTTTTCATCAGCATAACCTTCTTGCAAAAATACGTTTACAAGACATCTGTTACATAAAGGTCTATACTTTCTTGTAAAAATGCTGATTTCCTCTGACATGCTAGCTTCATCTTCCGACTGCACTGGCCATATTGCTAGACAGTCAAGTTTCAGTTCTGTTACACCAGTTTAACAATCAGGAGAGAAAAGGCCTACTGTTTATTTCTTATGAAACTTTTGGTTTGATTTTTATCCATGAATGTTAAAGAAGTCTTTGTGTGGGTCATATAAACAAAATGGAAACTAACTTTGGATCTGACATCAGCTGCACTGCTAGTGAGAGACAATATGCTAAAAAGAGGCACTTTTATTAATCATATATACATTTCAAATCTCAAGTTTAACATTTCACCTTCTTTTACCAAAAAATCAAAGTATCAGTAGCTAATAAGACGGACCTTTTCAACAAAAATGCTTCAGAAGTTGAGTGCATGCACATACTTGCAATGGCTCAGTTACTCAGCTACCCTGAAAATGCCAGAGTATAATTCAATCATTGTTTATGTAGTGGTGAGAAAGGAAAAACACAGTCAAAACCAAAATGTTGTTTGTAGAATAAGGATCAGCTATTGTAAAAAAATGAAAATATATGCCCTTCCATAAGAAGCAACTTATTCCTATATCCAGATTCAATATCCCGCCAGAATATCGAGATCATCTTACACCTTACTCAATTTTTACTGTTTTCCAAATTTTCAATCGTTTCTATTTTTTGGCATAACACGCATCTTAAAAACTGAGAAACTTAGCTTTGTCAAAAAAAGTTCAATATTAAAAAAACACAAAAACACCAAAATAAAACAAAAAACAACAACAACAAAAATACAGGGAAAAAAAAACACAAAAAACCCCCAAAACACAAACCCCCCCCAAAACAAACAGGGAAAAAAGCCCCCCAAAACACAAAAAGACCCCAAATCTGGAAGACCCATTTGACCCAATCCTGTAATGGAAGGAATTACATTAGAATAGTATTTTCCCATGTCACACACAGTACAGCACAATGTGACAGTAAGCATCTCGTATGCACAAGCTGAAGCAAATGCTGAGGCTGAAGATTTGGAAAACAGTACTAAGTACAAGCATTCTCCCTGCAAGCAACAGATTGGTATTCTTAGTTACAAAAGGGACAGCATCAAAACTAAAATTCTGAATGGCCCTCAAATACCAGAAAAGAAACAGGACCTCAAGCTAGTGGAAGTTCCTACATAAGGCAGTCAAATTTACAACCAGTGTATACATTCACTAAGGAATTACTTTTTTTTGGTAAAACCAACAATCTGACATACTGCAGAGTCTGAATGTGAAATATAGGCACAAAATAGATTCTCTACTTTTTTTCAGTGTGGAAAACATAGCTATTAACAATGTAATAAGAAAATTTACTATCAGGTGAGCAAAAATTTGTAACAATCTGAATAAAACAAAGTACTGTATAAAGGTGCAATATTGAGCAGATTTGATTTTGGTTTAAAGGTATGAATAAATCATGGAACTTTTCTCTTCTTACCTATTAAGAATTTCACATTACCAGTATCATTCTAGTTCTTCCCAGTTGTCAGTAAGGTTACCTTTGCTTTGACGTCTAATACTAACCAGCTTTCCAGCTGATTTGATACTCCACCTGGAACTGTTTCCTGAGCTGGCCAGGTTTGTGTATTTTGTGGAGCCTTTGGTTTCATCTTCCCAGCCTGACCAGGCTGTATAGTCACTTAGAGGAGTTGCTGCATCACTGGTAGAGTCAGCAGTGGCAATCTGTGGTGGTTCCCATCCCTCAATCTCATCTGGTTTCCTAGATGGAACATTCTGCTTTATCACCAAACTGTCCCAAAAACCTGGCTTCTTTTCAGACTTCATCTCTTCCTTTAATTTTAGGTTTGTTCTAGAAAATAACAATGATGTGGTGATTAATTTCTTGATTTAACAATGTGTGTAGTAGTTATTAATAAACATCCAATTAAATTATGTTTTACAGGAAGGAATGCTAATCACTGTCAGCCTGTGGCAGCACATCCATTACTGTCAGGAAAAACACCCTCACGTGCACATAAACCTAAACACAGAAGAACCTTGCAGTGATAAATCAGAAGGGGACTGAGTACGGTCATTTGCTATTACAAAAGAATTCACATAGCACTATCCCCCGCCCCGTTCATGTCGGTGAATTCCACAGAGCTGCCTTTGGAAATGTACAAAGTATTTTAGGATGTATTAGAACAATTTAGGACTTTATCCAAACCAACCAACCAAACAAAAACAAATTTTAAAAAACTCCAGGAGTACGATAGTGAAGGAATATGAAAATATTCTAACACCAGCTTTAACATCACTATGTGACTCAGTTTCATGTACCTGTTACCACCTCACCAGTTAAACTTTATGCCCTAAAAGAGTTGATGTACACAGTATTAGGACTTTAAAGATATCAGGCTTTTTCTTAATCTTTTCATAAAGATCCACACAACATTGTGGAAACAGCTGTTTTGTATTTCTGGTAAAAACTCTCAAAATCCCCCTCCCAAACCCAAAAAATAACTGTAACTTCTCTCTCAGACTTTGGAAAGGCTACTCATATTACTACTTTTCTTAGCCCATTAAGAAGCTTCAACCTGAATAATTTTGCAGTGTGAAATATTTAAATTACAGAATGTCAAATGTTTATGCATAGCATTATATGCAGGATTACGTATATAATCAAATAATGGGCCACAAGGAAAGGTTGAACACTGGGGTGAAACACACAACCTTCAGGGTTCAGTGAGCTAGAGGCAAATTGAAAACATTATCTGTAGTAGCATATAAATTCCTTAGCCACAACTAAACACACCACTGAGTCTTTTTCAAACATTTCTATTAAAAGAGCTTTGTGCCATTAAGGAAAGCTTAGCTCTATCATATTTAAACAGACGCAGCTCAACCAATACCTTTAAAAATCACTTTTCCTTTACTGAATTTTAAATTTATGATTCCTCAGAATTTTCATCTCACTAAAACCAGCCACACACCCACCAGGCCTCAGTTATATTTTGTGAACAGCACACATAAAAGTTGCACTTGTCTTTAAAAGTAAAGTAAAAATCATGACATATAATTAAAGAAAAATATCCCTAACTTAAAAAAGAGGCAGTTCTCATAGTAATACCAAAAAAGTTTCTACATTGGTAGTAACTCTCCTGCTATACTTCTGCTCTCTTCACTGTTTAACTTGATTCTTATATTCAGCATCAGTTGCAAAGCATTATTACAGGAGCCTAGCATCTTAGTAACACCCAAAAAATTGCACAGGGGTAGTAGCTGGGAACTTTTACGGAACAGGCTCAAGTGGAAATAAAATATATGGATTTATATTCTAAATGGTTTATTTATACACATACACTCCCTACACGCATATATATATACACTTGCATTCTGAAACACAATAATTTCAAAGTAAACTGGAGACAAAGCCTGCTACAGCAAGTCTTATCAAAGCTAATATTTGGCAGGAACAGATCTATTGATGTGTGGCATATTTGGTTTGCAACCAAGGCAGTGAGGTAGCACATGGAGGTAAAGCCTACACGTACTTGTAACAGACAGTTTGTCCTGGCAGAGTGTTCTGTCCAGGGAACTGCCCTCACCACACTAGCAGCACAACTGTGCCAAAAATCCACCTCAGCACCAACAGATCCGAGTATAGCTACTCCAATTAACCTTTCTAGGTGTAGTAAGACTTCAAAAGAGAGAGTAAGGCATGTAAAAAAAGGGAATTTGTAAACTCAACCATAATTAATCCCTAAGAGGAAAGGGAGAGTGTGAGAATGACCCTTTTACTCACAAGCCTTTACTACTTTTCTACAGTTAAAAATTTATTATGCAGCTAAATTCCTTTTTCTTCCTGACAAACCTAAAAATGTTAATATCATCTGTCCTTTCCTAATACAGCATGCCTTATTCATTGTAAGCTTAATGTATACATAGGTTTGCCCATAAACCTCTCTCTGTCGATTTGACTTCCAGCAACACTACTGTTTCTCAGTGTCCAGCTCCATTACTTTGCACAGCTATTCTCTGTTCCAGTGAGTATATTTTAATAGCAGATAGACCAGAAGGTTTTACTCACCCTTTGGATTTTGGAGACTTGCATCCTGCTAGCAATTGCTGTTCATCATCTTTATTGAACATAGACGTCACTTCCTTCCAACCCCGGAAACTTGCACCTTGAACCTACACAGAGAAGTAAATCCTCATCAGTGGGGGTGACAGACTTAGAGGCACAGAGTGGGACTGCCACTGCCAACGCTGGGGCCCACAGGCAGCAATCGCTGTTCTCCTGTGTGCGGTGCCGCTGGCAATGAAGTGACCCAACACAGCAGCAGAGGATGGCCATGCTCGGGGAAAGAGCTGGTCCAGTTTCTGCAGCCAGAGCTCTTCTTTGCTCAGCAAACAATACAAATCCTTGGTGGTTTTGTGATGTCACTGAATACAGCTGGGCTCCATTTTAATTATTCTTCTCTCAACTAGTCCTTAGGGGAAATGTACACTAAACATTTAAGATACACTTACTTATTTGGGGTTTCCAAAGGAAACACTGTCAGGATAATCTGCAGAAGAATACCAATGTCCAAGTAAACCTTATTTTGCCAGTATGTGATACAACTCATTGCACAAAGCCTCCTATATATTAAACAGACTAGGCTGAGAGAAATCACCAAAGTGCAAGAGTAAAACCGGAACTTCTGCTTAAGCCTCCTTTTCTACACCTGCCTGTGCTGGCATCGATCTCCTGAAACATCTTTTCACTCCACCAACCAGGAGCAAACAGCTCACTCTTGTCTTGTCAGTGGTAGCCTACTCCAGAATTTAAACCTTAGCGAAGGAGGAGGTCAAATATATATTTCACACTTCCAGAAGCTTTTTTGTAACTACTGAACTGTTTTTAAGACAACAATCTTGTTTTTTTTGACTGCTGCTGTCATGTAGCTGACACATACTAAAGAAATTCCTCAGAACAGCCTGCTGCACTTCCATGTTTCTTTTCTGAGTTCTTTAAACACTTTTAACCCACTGACAAGTGCAGCTGGAACAGTTACAACTGTATCAGCTGGTAGGTAGGTACAGCTCAGGAAGTCTATCTTGAAGTCACCATTCCCTGGAACCATCAGTTTGACAGGCAGCAGCTGTGTAGCCAAAAAAACGCTGGGAACCATCACAAGAAGAATTAGACAAATTCAGAGAGGATATCCACAAATGAACACCCCATATTTAAAGGGTACACCCTCTAATACCTCAAAACAGTGATTTTTGATGTTAGGGGAAGAGGTCCTAGACACCAGCCATGTTATGCTCTCCCTGAACACCATCTCCTGTCGCCACACTCACAGACAGACTGCCAGAATACCCGGGCCAGTGTCTGAATCAGCTGGGAACCACTCACGATCTTACAGAGCACCTGGAGAAAGACCCATATCCCAGCACTATTAGCTTCCTTGCAATGGACGTCAAAGGAAGGTCAGTAAGTAAAGATGACACTTCAGTAAGCTGACTCCTCACCACACTGGAGATTTGTTTTATGTAAAACTATTAAAGTTACGCAAAATATGAAAACACAGGACTGATATGGTCTTAAAGCATCAATCCACCAGCAGAAGCTCTGTATTTCATTTTTATGATATAACTCTCTACACAAAAGTGCTACTTACTCCTAAAATTTTCTAGAAGGTTTATAAATGTAACTGACCTGATTATATTCTCAAACCTTTAAACTACTTTTCCCTGTGTCATTGGAAAAATAAATAATTCAACATCCAGAATTCACAGAATTATACAGCCTTTACAGCTGGAAAGGACCTCTGGAGACTATTTAGTCCAACCCCACTGCTCCAAGCAGGGTTACCCTCAGCAGATTGCCAAGGATCATGGACAGCCAGGTTTTGAGTATCTCCACAACTGGAGAATCCACAACCTCTCTGGAAAACCTGTTCCAGGGCTTGACTGTCCTCATGGTGAAAACATTTGTTCTTATTTTTAAATTGTATTTCTTCTATTTCAATTTGTGCCCATTGCCTCTTGCCCATTCCCTGAGCACCCTGAGAAGACTCAGGCTCCATCTTCTTCGCACTCTCTCTGCTGCTGGTGTACATACAGAAATCTTTCTTGTTGCTCACCACATTTCACTCTAGGTGGGTTTAATCCTTCCTAACCCCATCTCTGCATGCCCAAAGAGTCTATCCATACTCCCTTCAGGTCACTTGACCCTGCTTCCACCTCTAGTATGCCTCCCTTTACTGCTTGAGGTTTTTCAGGAACATCACATTCATGCCTCCTGCCACCTTCGCTTCTTTCTCTGCCTGATGGGTTGGGCTTGAGCTTGGAGTAGGTGATCTTTAAAAATAAAAGCTGACTGGTAGAACCAGGTGTACACTCAAAACCAGGTTGAAAAAAAAATTCAGTGAAATGCCATGGGACAGCTGAAAAAAAAAAAAGGAGACCACTATTAAGGAAGAGAGCACTATCACTGACTACAACTGTAACATCAGATGTTAGAATTAGAGGACCAGGTTGGATGCTGCAGTCTACTATTTTTCAAAAATGTCAATGAGAAACAAAGCAGAAAGTTCTCAAGATGCCATTTCAGTGTTCTCTGAAGTAGAAATACAGACTGGTCTCACAGCAGTTTGGCTATGGCAGCACAGAGTATGCCTATCAGAACAAGCAATTAATAAATTCTCTCCTGTATCTTCCACTTTAGGTTGTGAAAACTTGTGCAGTAATGCCCGTGCAATCATCTAAAAGAATCCGTAAAAAGTGAAATTAAACATACATATTAATCCATCAACTGGCAAATTATTGAAAAGTCACCATGGTCTGTTCCAACCGGTATCTTAAGAGCTCAAGCCCAGAGCGCAGATTCTATTCCTTTAGCTCCTCCTATCTTATAAAGTACTTTTTTTCCACCATGAGAAATCTGCCAGTTAATTAGTGTATCTTCTGAAACTGGGAGTACAAGCAGTCCCTCCTAGAACATCATGCAAAGGATGTGCTGGTCAAACTGTCTGCTGTTCCTCCTGCTCGCTTCTCACCTCTCTGCTTTGCCAGGGCTTCAGTATCGGTGCCCATCTGTCAGACAGATCCCCAGAGAGAAGTCTCACAAGGTGGCAGATCTGGTTTATCAGATACTGCTGCTGGAAAGGGTCAACTCAGTCCACTGCCTGCTCACTGATACCACCTTCCTTATGCTATGGTTTTGTACCTGTGTGATGCTGTGGAAAACTGGTTCAGCTACTTAAGCCAGCAGAAATCCAACTCCCTCATTTTTTGCATTCTTTTAGGCTAGTGCAAAGAATCAATTCATTAAAGATAGAGCATGTGGAATTTTGAGGCAACACCACCTTTTTTGTAGCAGCAACTGTTGTAACAGCTGAAGCACCCTCTGAAAATTGCAGTCATCTATCACCTTTCTTCCATAATCAGAGCTTTGTACATACAGTATGGCTTCCCCAAGCCCCCCAAGCTTCACTCTAATCTCAACCTTCATAGTAAGACTTCAGCTGTTACCTGTATTGATTCAAGCGAGTCAATTGTATATCAATTGTACATGTTGACTGCAATTCTTCTTTCTTTAGAAAAAACAGGGAACAAATGTCTACTGATAGTTAACTTTATAAAATGCCCCAGAATGGGTCAGGACCTCTTAAGTTCGAAGTCTCCTACAAAACTCATAGGTATTATTACCAAAAATTACTTTAAGGATGCCATTTTTCACCACATCTACAAACTCTGATGTTTACAAGACTCCCATCTTCCCATAAAAGGTAAACAGGCAAAGACTAATAAATGAGCAACCAAGAGTCTACTGGGAAACAGCAAAACATCACTATGAAGACTTTTCAGTTAATTTTACTGTCAAAGGTAAACAGTTGGTAATTAGAGCTCTGCTAGAGGGCAAGAAGGTTCATGAAAAATTGGGGTAAAAGGCAAGAAACCAGGAATACTAACAGCTGAGTATAAACTAAAGAAGTAGTTCAGTCCTAAAAGCAAATTTTGAAAGTATATTGCACCCAAAAAAAGTATGCAGATGCAGATGAATATATACTAAAGAGGAAGATGGTGTAAATTTAACTGAAAACAGGTAAACCTGTGCATCAGATGGATGTGATTAATACAGATAAACATCTTATAACAGGAGAGAGAAAAAAGCACAAAATTCAATCAAGTCAAAGAATAGTAACAAGATTTGGGACATGGAGTCAGAGGTACAAGGCAGTTTACAAAGCAAGAGATTCAAATATGTTTGAACTTTACTCTGACTGGATTAGGAGTGGGTACCAGTACTTTCAGTATATTCCTGTTAGACTCTTCTACTTCCTGACTGCCAGGCCAGCAGGACTCTGGAGCACAGAAATCACTCTGCGGGCTAGAACAAGCCACATGACAGAGTCTTAGCAAGCAAAATGAGCAATTACAGGGGATTCTTGCTGTAGACCTCCACTGAGAATCAGCACGTTCAATACCATTGTGTAGTTAAGTAGCTAATCCCTAAAAAGTCACTGCTCAGCATGTATGAAATGAGATTTCCAGAAATTTGTATTTGGGCCATGTTTTAGCAGACCTTCACAAGTATTTTCACAGAGGATTGACAACTGGTGAATAAAAATTCTCCAGCTAAGTAGAGGCACTCCACAAAACACTTGCAGAAATTTTTATAAATATAAACAAAAAGAACGGATTTTCCTCTTGACCTTGACTGAGAAGAAACAACTGTTTGTTCCACAGTTTCACTCAATCCTCCCCTAAAAAAAATGAAGCTAAAATAAAAAGCTAGAGATAGAATTTTCCATGTAAGTATCTTACAGTTCAATAAAGTTACAACTAAGTGTTTAACAGTTAAAAAAAAGCCAATTGCCTTTAATTAAAGAGGCATTCTCCCCACATTATAGGAAACCTTGTCATAACATGCAAAAACACAGATAACAGAAATTTAAAAACCAACTCCTCTCCAAATTTGTTTTACAGCTATTAAAGCATTGGTGGTGGGAAGAGATTTTCTCAAGTCAGCCAGCCTCTGGTTGTGCAGACCAAGGGTTCTTGTTGTGTACCAACACCCTCGAATCCTCCTCAGCAGGGCTGTTCTCAATCCATTCCCCACCCATCCTGTACTTGTGATTGGGACTGCCACGACCCAGCAGCAGGACCTTGCACTTGGCCTTACTGAACTTCTTGAGGTTCACATGGGCCCACCTCTGTCCTGTCAAGGTCCCTCTGGATGGCATCCCTTCCCTCTAGCTTGTTGACTGCACCACACAGTTTGATGCCATCCACAAACGTGCAGAGGGTGCACTCAATCCCACTGTCCACATCCCCAGCAATGATGGTGAACAGGCCCGGTCCCCACTCCGACCCCTCACTGTCACTCATCACTGGCCTCCACTTGGACATCAATCCACTGACCATAATTTGTTGTGACTGACTATACAGCCAGTTTCTTGTCTACTGAGTGATCCATCTGACAAATCCATGTCTCTCCAGTTAAAGACATGGATATCGTGCACATGCTTTGTGCAAGTCCACAGAGATGACATCAGTCACTTCTCCCTCATTCACCAATGCTGTAACGCTGTCATAGAAGGTCATCAAATTTGTCAGGCATGATTTGCCCTTAGTGAAGCCATATTGGCTGTCACCAATTCCCCCCCTTATTTTACATTAGCGTTTGTATGGTTTCCAAGAGGATGGGCTTCATGATCCTGCCTGGCACAGAGATGAGACTGATTGGTCTGTAGTTCCCTGGTCTTCTTTATTTCCTTTTTTAAAAACAGGGGCTATGTTCTCCATTTTCCAGTCAGTGGGAACTTCACCAGACTGCCGAGAGTTCTCAAGTATGCTGGATAGTGGCTCAGCCACTTCCTCCACCGGCTCTCTCAAGATTCAGAAATGTATCTCATCAGGTTCCATGGATTTGAGCACATTAAGGTTCTTGATCTATTGTGTTTCTCAGAACTTTGTCTCTTTTCAAAATCTGGCCTAAAACCAACTGCAGATGAAGTTTCCACTGCACTTTTAATTCAGAAGGTGAGCATGGCAGTGAGACCCACAAAGATTATTTTTGCAGAGGCTGAATCATAGAATCATTTAGGTTNCCCAGCAATGATGGTGAACAGGCCCGGTCCCCACTCCGACCCCTCACTGTCACTCATCACTGACCTCCACTTGGACATCAATCCACTGACCATAATTTGTTGTGACTGACTATACAGCCAGTTTCTTGTCTACTGAGTGATCCATCTGACAAATCCATGTCTCTCCAGTTAAAGACATGGATATCGTGCACATGCTTTGTGCAAGTCCACAGAGATGACATCAGTCACTTCTCCCTCATTCACCAATGCTGTAACGCTGTCATAGAAGGTCATCAAATTTGTCAGGCATGATTTGCCCTTAGTGAAGCCATATTGGCNTAACCTCTCTGGGCAGCCCAAATGCTTAACCATGCATTCAGTGAAGAAATTCCTCTTGGTGTCCAACCTGCACCTCCCCTGGTGCAGCTTGAGGCCATTTTCTGTGTTCTGTTGCTGGCTAATTCAGAGAAGAGGCCAACCACCACCTGGCTATGATCTCCGCTGAAATAGTAAAGGTCTCCCCTGAGCCTCCTTTTCTCCAAGTTAAAACACCCCCAGCTCCCTCAGTCACTCCTCTAGGACTTACTCTCTAATTCATACATCCAGGTAGAGTGTGAACACAGGTTCCAGATATCTGCATTTTGCAAAGCACCACTGGCGCACTGACAGTTCCTCACTTTGAGATGTCATGAGGCTTTTTAACTACCTATACTTGCCTTTCAAGAGAGCTGTGATGAGAGAACTAGAAAAATTCAGCACTGCAATTAGCCTGCTCTCAGTGCTCCGTGCGCAGCTCACTGCAAGAGCAGGATCTAAGACCATTTTCCAACCTCCATCTCCAGCTTTTAGGACTAGCTCCCACTTTTAGACCTCCAAACCTAGGTCAAAGGCTTTCCTCTGCTAATGGGCATTGGCAAAACTCAGGTTTTAAGAGACCGGGAAGGCTGTCACCCTGAAGAGCACACACATTATTCATCCACTACCTTCTTCTTCAAGAACTTTGTTGCTCTTCACCATATTGTTTCAACATGGAGACTATTTTATTCATGACATGCATACTGGAAAGGCCACACATGCAATTCATCAGCCTTTTATTAGAATAGTAAAGATTTTAGAACTTCTGGACTACCTCTGTAGTGACAGCTTCTAAGACAACAGAATAACCAAATAAAAGACAGAATTTCTTTTAGAAAGAGAAGATGAGAAAGATAAGGTGCTTTCTTGAGAATACATTTTTAAGACAAGAGGGTTTTACTTTAAAACACAAAAATACTGCAGCTCAGTGGTTTACCTGGTAACATTTCTGGTTTTTTAAGTCAGAACGCACACTTAGCAAGCCTTCCTGAATGACTAAGAAAGGGGCAAAAAAAGTTTCAATATAAAAGATTTGTTTGAAGATTATCTCCCGAAACATTTATCATCTGGTATAAAACATATGGTAATGTATATTTTCATTAAAAAGAATGTATTTCTTCAAAAGGGTAGAAAAAGGTATAGTACAATCTGACTTCTATTTTTCAATGAAAATCATGCTGCATCTGAAGTAGAACAAAAAGAAGTAACAGAGACAGATGTTCAGTTTATACATATTAATGTAAAGTATCTTATTACACTAATGAACCTATTTTAAAATACTTTTCTTTATACCTATGGAATTTCAAAACAAGCTCTAGCTTATCATAATAACTTCCAATTCTTTCATCTTCTACTAATGTATTTTAAGAACATTAAAGAAGATTCTTGGACACATATCAAGGTAAAAAAATTTAACTTGCATGCCTACTTCTCCTTCCTGAAAGAGATAAGAAATAAAATCCTTAACCTCTTGTGGTCAGAGAGCCAGTGGAGCAACACAGAATGGAATAAACAACCCCAAACTCTTCTACTTTTCATGTTTTTATTGCCAGTTGCAGCTAGGATTTAGCACTTCTTTAGCCTTCAGTTATTCCTGTGGCTTCTTATTTTCATCTTGTGTTTTAATAGCCATCATTGGGAGGAAAAATAAATAAATAAGGACACCTTCCTGTCCCCATTAATGAAAGGATATAAGGGAGCTTTCCAACTAATCCTGCACTACTAATATTACTTCAGTGAGGACCCCATGACCAAGGATCATACATAATTATAAAATCATCAATGAACTATATAAATTCCTAATCATCTGCCCATGAAAAACTGGCAACTTTCTAACATAAATGGACTGAAATATATATATGCTATTAAATGTTACATTTTCAAAGAACAGGTATTTACCTTTGTTGCAAGATGTGACACTGAAGATGAAACTTCATCATGAAGAAGGTGGTCTTTATTCTCAAAAAAAGGATAAAGATAAAAAAGGCCCATAGTCAGTTTTGGTTTGGCACTTAGCACTGACACATTTTAGACTATTCACAAATGCTTTTACTCTATTCAGCACATCATAAAAGAAAATTGACAAAACATGATTACAACACAAAACTAAGTGGACACCACTACTAAAATACAAATCTACACTTAAAATGATGAAAAATCAAACCCTTACAGAACCAAAAACCCCATACCACAAAGGGAGAAACACTCTTGCATCAAAAACGTTTAGTCCAATTAGTTTGATTTTATCTTAATGATAGTATCTTAGTTTGGATCTGCACTGAGTTTCTGAATACTGGACTAGATGATGGTTCAGGCATTGTCTGTGGGCCGGGGGTGGGGGGAAGAATGTCCCAGGACTTTTTCCTCCTTCACATTAAAAAGCTCTACATTTCCTTAACTCAAAGACAGATTTTCCTCCACATTCTTTTCCCCTCCATTCACAACTGTAGAAGAAAACTAGAGTGCTAAAGATGCCTGTGAAGGTTATTCAGTAGGGAACCACCTCCGTCCATCTCTGAATTAAACTGCCATGTCAGTACTGTCAGGCCATCCTGTTACCATCAATGCTCTCCTCCAGACAGGGCAAGTCAGATCGCTGTTGGGAATACTTCAGAGGCCAAAGACAAAGGAAGTGGGACACAGAATTCAGGAAATACACAATTTTAAATTTCTTCACTCTGTGNATTTGTATGTCTTTATATATATTTATCTTTATTTACATACTAATGTTTCCACTTATTTTACATTCGATACTTTACAAGGGAAAAGGAGAGAGCATTTCTAGAATAGAGTATGAAGACCATTGCTCTATAGTTCAATAGTATTTGTATGTTGGTTTAGAGTGAGTTGTAGATAGCCAGATTTACTTGCTGGGGTAGAACACAAAGTCAGGAACTCGTATTATCATCCAAAATGAGACTATTACTTCCTGTGGATTGCAGCAAGTTATTTAACTTCTGAATTCAGTTAGCTGTCTAACATAGGAGGATATTATTGTAGACGGAGTACCAAAAATGAAAACATTAAGTTCTCTAAACGTGTAGTTCTCTAAAATTAAATTCAACTTCTTCCACCCCTTTTGGTTTTTTAATTTCTCTACCTTTAAGAGAAACATTGGCAATGTTTTAAGTGGAAACAGCTCACACATACTATTCCGAGGTCTCCCTGTTTCCCCTCAACACTCTCAGCTCTTAAACTTTTGGATAAGGTTGCAAAGTCCTAAACTTAAAACGATGGAGTCTCTGCTAGGATACAGGATATGAGCTAGAGAATACTTCAGCTGATTTACCCACATTTTTCCCAAGGAAAAAAAAAAAAAAATCAAGAACTAGGAAAGCTCCAAGGGGAAACAGGGTAAGAGGAGAAACTCAGACATCCAAAGCCTGCAGAACTATCAGTTTCAACAACCAACTATACTGTCTCCAGAACAAACAAGACACTGTTAGTACCTTCCAAAGGAATAACACCTCTCATTTTAATTCTCCCAGCTCTCCAAGTATCTTAGGAAGGAAAATAAAAATACGAAAGTGCTTAGAGACATCATGTTCTAGTAGAGAGAGGAGAAAAGATGGAGTGTAAAGGCATACAGCCTCTAGGAAGATTGAGCACAGGAAACAAGAGTGCAAGGCATTTTCACAGTGAGAGTTTTTAGGGGAAAACCACGAGATGCAACAAGCACCTTATAGGGCTGGGGAGCGAGCATAATAAAATGTGAATACCACTGTCAACAAAATATGTAATTAACAATAAGTAGTAGACAAAAAGGGGTACTTGCATCTGTANGGTCTACATATGACTCCAAATACAAACAGTCCCAAGTACAAAACCAGAACAACTACATATGACCGAAAATATTTAACCCCAGTTTCAGGAAAACACAGAATTAAAACAGAAAAGTGGAAGGTGTCTTTGAAGCAGCTGTTTCACAAAATCCCCAATATTCCCTCTGGTCCATATTGTGATTACATCAGCCACTTACTGTTTCAAAAATCAAATTTATCAACTCCTTCCTTTTCAACTAAAGTAAAGGCTAAGGAGTTGATATGCATTCCACATGCACGTATCCCAAGACACCTAAAACACTCATTATCCCAGCTCCTACACATTGCCAAAGGCTTCCTTCACTTTGCTAACAGCATCAGAGAGAGGTGAGAAAGCCAGCACAAGAGTCTTACGCATGTTTCTAGCCATGTGGGGACTCAGATGTATCAGCTTCATTTTGAGAGACCAGCTTCAAATCCCATGCATTTTTTTTAGTTATATTTATTTATTTGTATGTCTTTATATATATTTATCTTTATTTACATACTAATGTTTCC
>VYZQ01017051.1:73557-102731 GCA_013400655.1 Mystacornis crossleyi
AGGGCTGGGGAGCGAGCATAATAAAATGTGAATACCACTGTCAACAAAATATGTAATTAACAGTAAGTAGTAGACAAAAAGGGGTACTTGCATCTGTAAAAAAAGGGACAACTAAGACAGTGTTGCTGTATTAATAGAATGTTACTACTCATGGTTACACAAAGTGATACCTCCTAAGGAGTGAGACACAAGTTTGCAGCAACTATGCTCATGCAACCCAGGCTGATAGTAAGTGGACAACACAAAGTTTGAAAAGATTAAATACAAAGACTGAAATACATTAAACCCTCAAGAAAGAAACTGGCGAGAATCCAATCCCTAAAATACATTTTTTGGGGCAGAAGATGTATCAAGTATTCACAGTATCATTTTAAATACACTGCTGAAGAAAAAGGAGACTTGGACAATGGCAGAATGCTTGTGATGTCCATTCACACATCCCCTACATTGTTCGAAAACAGCCTGTAGGTTTGAATTCAGCCATCTCCAACACAGCAGATGTGAAAATGTTTTGTGGAAAATCCATCCTCACGGAAAGCAGAAAGAAGCAGACTAATGCCACACGGCAAGAACAGAGTGTGAGAGGAGCAGGTATAGGGCTCCAGAGCCAGCCATGGCACACAAGGCAGGGAGAGACCTGTGCACTCTGCAGGAGGGATGGGCCGTATATTAAAAAAGAATACAGAGGGCAAAAGCAGAGGGAGGGAGGGGAAGTGTGGCACCACTGAGAAGAACCCAGGAGAAAAGCTGAGAGATCACATACAATCCATCTTCCCTTGTTACTCACAGAATAATTTGTATTTTTAAGTGATACACATTAGTACACCCTTCTCTTGATACGTATTCTCTACTTTTGTTACCATTCTGAGAGGAGGGAGCCTATGATTTCGTTTATCAATTTTCTTTAGAGGCCAATCTACTGTGCAGCTGCATGTAAAAAAAGCTCATCTTCACTTTTTATCATGCTGTATAACACACAGTGATGATGAACACTTACAAATTATTTCACTGTGTTTTAGTCTGGTTAGTTTACACTTATGACAATTCATTTTTTTTACTTCAATTTAAAAGAAAAACATGGAATACGTTACAGTATTTACATACTTCTAGGTAGCTAAATACTAACGCTGGTGGGAAATGCTGATCAGCAACTTGAATAGCCCTCCAGTTCTGGCAGGGGAAGGTTGGTATGCACAGCGTGTTTTCATAAGGAAACAAGTGCCCTTTTGTTGGACATACTGCAAACCATAAGGTACTCAAGGGACTAATTCAACTAGCACACAAACCTTTTTGTACAGAGATCAAAATTGTAATCTACTTCCCTCAGCTTCCTTTGTGGTAAAGTAATTAATTAGTCTCTTTAGATCATTCACTTTCATAATTCAGGCCAAGATGAAGAATGCTGAACATCAAAGAGTTAAGGCAAATAATAGCATCATTTTGTCCTGCATGCCCTTCTCGTGCTCTAGTAAGTAAAATGGTATATTATCGATTTTCTCTACTCAATTGTGGGAGCTTCCTATTGTACACACGTACATTAGCTGTGCAAACACAAGAGTAAACAAGCTATTGTTAAAAGAGTGGGTCCTTTTGGAGAAAATTCTCACCCTTCTACTGACTTATTGCATTCCCTCCACCTATCATAACGTCTCATCAAGGACTGAGTGTAATATAAAGTCTAGGCTGTCATGCTTGTTAAGTCCGAATTAGATTATGTACCACAAATGTATCATTTAAGTGGGAAAAAAACCCCAAAACAAACAGCACCTGAAGAGATACACTCCAGGGAAGAATTCAACATAATTTCCAGTACTCCACAAACCATGCAAAATGATTTAGTGATAGGAGAGGGGAAGGTTAAAAAAAATTTTTTTTTTAAATCACTCAGGAAATCACAAACCTGAAAGTCAACCTCTGAAGCTGGAAAGATTCCCAAAAGACTGATTAAAAACCAAACAGTAGAACAACTATATATATACAGCCTGACCAGAAACAACACAAGATTGGGAAAAGGAGATCACACTGCCAGATCACCATCTTAAAATACAGCTAACAAAAGAAAGTATTTCCTTGGGTTTGAGAAGGATCTCAATACAATGTAATATGAAATAAACAAGACTAAAGCTGATAATTAATGCAAAAGTCACTCTGCTTATCTAAGTTTAGAACTGAATAAAAAACAATGCAAAATACACTCAAAACACAAGTAAGAAGAAAGTTATCTGAAGAAAATCAGTGGCATTTGGCCTCATTTTTGTTTTGCTGCACCTGTAATATACACCTGGAAAAATTCAATGCATGGATATACGCTTTCTGAGTCAGGAAATTGACGCAACGGTGATCAAATGTAAATGGGCATTGAAACAACTCTACTACTTTCAACGTATTCCTTTAACACAGCTGAAAAACAAAGCTGAACTGTACCTGAAAACCCCCACAAAACTGAACGTGCCTTTAAGGAAAGACAAGGCTTTCAATTTTAACAATAAAGGCCGCATTACTCAGTCATACATTGCTTTCTTCTTGGACATTAGGCTATGCATTCAGCAGAAAATCTCCAATGCTGAAGTGTGAACTGCCTCTGCTCATTTCTGGCAGAGATAGCCTAGACTGAGATCAAGATAATGCAATCAGCCTCGTCCACATTTCATCTACTGCTAGATCTCAATCTTCCATTTGTATGTCCCTAAGGCAATGAGTGAATCAAACCAGCCATCTGGGCAGGTGGTGTAAATTGAAAATTTCCTGTTAATGTCACCAACGAAAAGTATTAACCCAGGCATTTCTAAAGTCTTGCTTAAGAGTAATTTGGTATTTTAAATTCATTTTTCTCTTCTATAAACAATATCTTTCCACTCCAGACTGCTCACTACACTTAGAAAAAACATCTTTATTATGACAATAAACTAACTAAATTGTGACAGTGACTCCTATCCTGCAAGTTTCCTCTGCCAGTCTTCAGCAAAATTGAAAATACTTTTGTTTACAAGGAAAAGAAAATGTAAAATCTAACTGTGTTGAAGAAATATACTTTAATTTTGGCATATATTTCGTAGGCAACACTAATTTTGAATCTTGCTTTTAAAATATAATTCATCCGATCATTTCTAAAAGAATTTATTTCACTCCACTAACTCTAAAAAGTCTGGGTGGCTACTTCAGATACAGGAGACAACCTATCCAACATATTCAAAAATGCTTCCATCTTCTACGCTCCAGTCTCTCATAATTGCCAGACCAACTGAGAGGTGAAAACATAGGAAAATTGGTTTTCATCTTTCAAATAACTTTAATTTATTCACTATTATTAATAAAGATGATGCTCTTTTCTTCAGTATCCACAACTGTTAAGAACTTGCTTAGCATTTTCAAACTGTTTCATTCAACCACTTCAGTTATTGTTTCACATTCCATTACATTTTAAAACAGAATATCTAAATTATTTCCATATTTTTATTGCCAATTGATATAAATGGCCAGGTGTACCAGAGAAGATAAATTTCAGAATTTCAGTATTTACACAAGAATACTTCTGTAGTTCTGCATCTTATTGGCATTAGAAAGAGAAACACTGGAACACCAGATTCCTATGCTCTCTGTTTTTATAGCAATACACAAGGTTACTCTGTGAAATGTTCACATTACTGTGCATCTCTGTAGTAAGAAGTTATAATATATCTTACTCAGACTTTGCTTCTCTGAAATATTTTTGGAAGAATACTAAAGATTGATCACCTTAAAATATTAAAAAAGCTCATATGTCATTAAGAATTTAGTTTTATCTGATTTATAATATTTCAAATATGCTTCATGAAATGGAAACAGCTGTATTAAGATCAAAAAAAATCAGTGTCAAAGCTGAAACAAAGAAGAGATAGTCAATTTTAATTCAATTTCTGTAACACTTCAACTATTCCAGTAAAGTTTTCAATTTTGATGAAATTTCCAACTGAAAATCTGTCAATTATTTTTAACAACTTAGCCATAGTAGAAGTTCATATTTGGTGTTTCCTCATCCAGAAAACAAACCAGCAGATGCTAATTCAAAAGACAGTAGCTTACATACAATTCTTATTCAGTCATGGGGTTTGCCATTAAACTACTTGTCTCCAGTAAAGGTCTTGGATGAGTAATGGCCATATTTTCCTAGTACAGTTTCTGCAAAACAGGCTGAATGCTTTTTTTTGTTTGTTTGTTACAGTGTTCAGCAGTACACGTATGGCTTCCTTTTGATATGTGGCTTTTATCACACGTGCAGTGATCACACATTTTCCTAAAACTCCTCACAGAGAACCAGCAGCAAAACTTGTTGGAAATGTGCCTTTGATGATGACAGAGCTGAAAGTCTACCTAGGAAAGTGTTCAGCAACTTCCAGTAACTCTACTTATGTTATGGAAGTCCTCACACAATCTGGCAAATAGCTTTCATAAAAGCCAGGAAAACATATAAACGTACTTTAACAGTGAAGAATTAAAATTATTCATTCTTTCTCAAAACCTATTATAGTTTAGTTTGAATATTGCTGGTAGGAAGTCCAGCAGTGGCAGGAGAGTACGGCTCCAGAAACCTCACAAAACTCCAAGAAGATGCAACAAATAACTGAGTTAGGGAAAGCAGATCTCAAGCAGTGCTGCAGAGGAGGAGATGATGGTGTGTTTGTGGATCAGGGGGAGTGGATAATTCTGTGTTAGGCTGGAGGGGAGCAGGGCAGACACGGCTGCTGCTGGCAAACCCAGGCAATCAGAGCCAGTAAAGCAGAACTGGCTCAAGGAAAGATATAAGTGATAAAAATGACAAATGGGGGGAGGAAGGGGATGTACTAAGAAAAACCTTGAAAGCAAGGACAGAGATTTAAATGCAAATTTCCTGAAACAAAGGGAGGCCAGCTGAAGAAATGGAATCTGAAGGATGAGGAGGACTTAAACTTTATGCCATAAGCAACAACATTAATATCAGCAATGGAATTTGCAGGAACTAGGGGATGGGAAACTACAGCATAGGTATTAGAAGCTGCAGAGGAAGTAATCACCATCAGTATGGGAAGTGAGGGTCTGTACAAGAATTTCAGCTGTCTAGACAGCAAGAAAAATAATAATAATAAGAGAAAAAAAAACCAAACAGACTTGACCTGGCATTCATAGAGGAAACAACAGTAAAGTCTAGCACACAAATTCTCTTTCGCACAATAGATAAAAACCACCAAGAACCTGCAGGTTACTGGCTTCAGGTTCAGGCTTGACTGAAAGAAAAAATATATACTGATGGTGTTTGTAGTAGGACACCAATGAGACAATATGTGCTTTGTGGACTTTTAAGAGTCAGAATAAGCCAACAGAGAGGGGATAAGAGGTGAGAAACAGATCTGACTCCAGTCAACTGTGTAAAAAATGACAGTATAAATTAAAAAGTGAAGCACCTCAAAAATTAAAAGGATTGAAAACTTACAAAAAGCCTCAAAAGACTGTCAGCTCTGTAGAGCTCCACAAAGACTGTGAGAAAGAAACAGGACCCACTCAAGATGCTGCAAGATGGTACGTGACAAGAAGGAGGAAAAGCAAGAAAGGCAGGCCAAGGAAGGCTCAGGAAAGTCTTTGCTGACAGTACCACAATCTAATGTACAAGAATGATGACAGAATACAGGTGATGGATTTTGGCCAGGAAAATGCCACTGAAATGTCACAAGAACAACTCTAATGAAGAGGGAAAAAACAGGCTAGCAGAGAGGAGAAGGTATGATGGGATTATTAGAGTACTGTAGGCAAAGCCTGAGAAACACAGAAATGGCTAGAGAAGTGAAGGAAAGGCATTAGCTGGATTAACATTGACTACTTTATTTTTTAATTAAAAAATACCCATATTCAACCTATTAGTAAAACATAAGAAATGCTTCTCAGCTCCCACCCATTTCTGCAGGGCTTGTCTGAGTTCAACTCATTCCAAGATGAAAGCCAGTATTAAAATTGTACCAGACACTTAAACATCTTCATTAAAAGAGATAAATAAAATTCTGTATACCCACCTTCAAACATCCTAAGCAAGTCTAAACAAAATTCAGCATAAAACATGTTTTTGCACATATTCTCTTTGAACTTAACAAAAAATACAACCGGGGAGAACAGATCAAGGCTAGGGTTCTGAAATATTTTTATATGAAAGACAGAGTTTCATTAGGTAATACAGGTCAGCCTGACACCCATCCCCTCCCCTCATATATAGATGTATTTTAATGTGGAGTGCCATTTTACGTCAGAGTTACACGCGATATTGACACAGCATTGACATCTCTGAGAACTGATTAGAGGGTAGGATTGCATCAAGGAGAACGTAGCACAACTGCCAAAGCAATGCCTTCCAGAAACCAAAACCCAGCAGTTTTCCCTTTCCAAAAATACAACTACAGTTTGAAACATAATGACTATATTCCAAACTGAACGCAGGTTTGGCATGCACCACTGCACATTTCTAGCATATTTTCAGAGACACACACAAGAAACACATTAATTTCATCTTACACATGTGTACTATTTATGCACTTCAAGTTACCTTCATGCATTAATTATAACTTAAGTGAATAAAGCACCTTCATTCCATAAATTAAAAATACTTACGCTTCAAAGCATAAATTAAAATTAACTTCTAAGATACAGTCTGAAACTGTCTGGTCTAAAAAAACCTCACAATAATCCACACATTTATTTACACAAGTGCTGTTTCAAAATTTACTTGTCTTTCTTATCTCAGGAAACACCTTACTATTTTAAATAAGTGTTAACAATTCAAAGTACTTGAATGTATGCAGAAGCTTTTGCTAAAAAGTGGTCAGAGGCTGACAGTTCCCTCCCTTGCAATTTTCATGTTCTAAAATTTGGTTTTGTTCTCCCCTGGAACAAAATCAAACCATTCTATAACCATATAACAAAACCATAACTGTCAAAACTTCTCTTTTTAGAAAACTAAGCTTTTCTATTTAAGAACGATGAACTTCTACAAATTCAAATGTCTGCTTAAGCCCAGATCAGGCTTCCATATCTAAATAGGATGATTAAAATTGCTCTAGAATAACAAAGGGGTGTTTTGTGTTTGGCTTTTTTTTTTTTTTAACTTATAGTAGACTAATTCTTTGTTGCTGTCTGCTACTGCAATGTCCTAATTATTAGGTTGTACAGTGAGAACTCCTTCACTCTTTCTCAGTTTGAAGAAACAATATATAGCACTAACATTTCATTATACTGGAATATTTTCAACGTGGTTTGCTTTAATGACATAGATGTGACTACCAATTTCTTGCCTTTGAAGTAAAAAGTTTCAGCCTTATTTATAGCATGAATGGTAGAAGCTTAAGGATTTTCTTCCCACTCACTTTTTAAAAATGAAAATAAAGACAAAAGATGGTTGTTGGGAAAACAACATACCATAAATAAAGTCAAAACACGATGACTCTGGTTCATCTCTTTTACCAAATGATATATCAGAAAAGGACATGAAATCTAACAGTCAACTTCTGCATGAGATCTAAAGCTGGGCTTCTTAATTTACTAAAAGGCACTCAAAGTAATTATGTGGATTTTGGCTCTAACGATAAAATACTAGGGAAGTCCTGGATTCTCCTCTTCCTGATGAGGTAACCCTTCATTCACAGCAGGCTGTACTGTAACAACTTATACACAGCTGGAGGGTCTTCCTCAGCCAAACTCACGCACGACTAAAGTACCACAAGAACTGTCCCCATAACTCCTCCAAGCTCTCACGGTGCTTCTGTCCTCCAAAGCCAGGGGGCTGGCTGATGCAGGTCAGGATGCAGCAGCAGAGTGCAGATCATTACCAAATCCCTCTACACATTACTGGATTTCACTCTCTTACAATCATATTACTGGGAGAAAAAGAAAACCAGGATCTGATGAAACATCAAAAATTTCAAATACTAGAAGCAAGGAACATGACCCAGATCAGCTACAACAAGCTGAACAAGTGCATTTGGTTACCTCATGCTTTTCCCTTGACACCTGTCCCAGCCATGTTTTAGATACTCTATACCTGTGCCTGACCTAAAAGCTGCCCTGAGAATTACAATGTGAATCAAGTGGTCAGAGCTTTCTGTATAGTCTATTCTTCCTTAAAGTGTACATAAACTCTAAAATATCTATCGCTAAATATTTTGGGCAGGGTGTTGCATTTCTTTGAAAAGATTTTAACAGGCAAAATAACTAATAGCTTATGATCTTCACTCTAGCCTCTGTGCCAAGCTACACTACAGTTGTGCTAACCTTACTGAATCCTTTACCTTCAAGAATAGTTCCTTTAGTGACTTAGAATAATTTATTTTCCTTCTGCCACCCCCAACACCAAAATCAACATCCCAGTTCCACTGGGAGTTGAAAAGGAATTTTCTTAAAATTGATGAAAATGCAAACCATTTGAACAAGAAATCACTGTCATTACCATTATAACTTGAGATTACAACTTATGGAACAGAAGCCCAGGACAGTAAAAGACAATTGGACTGGACAAAATAAAATAAACAAACTCCAGCCTCTGTTGCTAAAGTAGAGGGCTGGGAGAATTGTCCAGACAGAAGTCTGAAGAAACCTCTCCTGACTGGGAGGCTACAGTCAGGAGCCTCAAAGGGGCTTGGACCATTAGTGGTAGAGAAGAGGAGCAGTGAAGAGGAGCAGTGAAGAGTCAGTGGGATTTACTGGAAGCTTTTGGTGACCTTTGGTGTTCGAGGAGGGTTTCAGGAGGTGAGCAAGTCTACGAGGGCTATGATAGTCCAAGCCAATAGCTTAGCGAAAACAGTGCAAGCTTACAAGCACCTGAGGACAGGAACTGTAGGAGACAGAGCTTAGATGTTATATGAGAGGCTGGGGGAGAAACTTCAGGTCACCTCAAACCCCACAATCCCCCTTCCTCCTCTGAAGGATGTCTCCAAAATGAGTGTCCATTCTTCTTCCACAGGAGGAGATCCTTTTCATCCATATGACTCTTCACAGCTGCTGCTGTCAAAGAAGTAGCAAGGGCTATGGCCCTACTGTTTACTGTGCAGGGGCAAGGGCAAGTAAAACTTGCACCCCCAAACTGGTGATTTTGGCTCCTGGAAGATGGAGAGAATAACTGCTATGACTGGGAGAGGCTGCTCTTCAGCAGTTGCCACACGTGTTGACAACGCACAGCACTTGTCAACCAGAAACTCAAGCTGAGGATAGTTTATCCAGACACACTCCAGCTCTTTCAGCAAGATAGGCAAGACAAACATGGGGTAGAAAGCTGGGTAGGCTTTACTACCATCTTTTGAAAAGAAATCTCACTGTTTTGCAACCCTGGGCAACTGCTTACTTCAGAACCTCTCATTCAGTATCTAAAGTAACTCTGCGGCAACAGATCAGCAACAAAGCTGTACTGGGCAGCGTAACAGGCTTCTGAGCTGGATGGATGCCTAATTACTACCAAGTTTTTGAAAGGAAGTCAAACATTTTTACTCAACTGATATCAGGTTATATTTGTTGAGAAGGCCACTGTTGGTATTCAACCTATCACTTAACAACAAAAGCTTTCAAACAAGATTGCAGCTATATAAAGATAGTGAACTACCATTAACGAAACCATAGAAAAAAAGCAGTCCTGCCAAAACATCGGTGCTCTACACAAACGTGCAAATAAAGTTATGTTCTAAAACATCCTTGCTTAATGTATTGTGCTTAACAGATGGGCTGCAGTGCCTCTGCCTAGGGTTGCAAGAGAAAGTACCCTGCGGTATGAAGCCACTGGAATGAAGGACAGCAAGTCCCAGTCACACCGGAGGCCGGCTGCTGGGAGGAAACAGGGGTGGATAGGCCAGTCAGCACCCCAAAAAACCGGGTGACAGTCAAACGCTCCCAGCTGCGACCAGCGCCAGCCTGCCGGCACATCAGGGTGGGAAAAGTGATTACTCATGCCGCCGGAGAGGAGGGCAGCGGGAGCGGGGCCGAGCCTCACACCCCTCGGAGCCGGGCTCCGCGCTCCTACCTGGGGGGCCGCGAAGGCGGCGGCGGGCGGCGGCCCGCGGGGACGCGTCTCCTCCTCCTCGGGCGAGTCGTCCAGCAGAACTTTGCTGCTCTTGTTGAGCTTCCACATGGCGGGCGCGGGACGGCGCTGCCATGTTTGCGGGGCGGGGGCACGGGCAGGGGGGGCTGCCCGTCGTCACCGCGGCAACAGCGCCGGGCCCGCCGGCAGCACCCCCGCTTCGCCCCGCAACCTCCCGCAGGCACGGGAGGGGGTCCCCACGATAAGGGCCCGCCGAGCGCCGATGCTGTGGAGGTTGCGGATGGCGCTGCCCGGCCAGCGGTGGCAGCAGGATGTCTCTGAGGGTAACGCGGGGCACTCTGAGGTAAAGCTGGACCTGTCTGGGTGCTGGGAGTAGCGGCACTCGCAGAGCGCCATAGATGGCCCGACAACTCTGCAAATGGTCCTGGCGCACCCACCCGTGTGCCTGCCAGCGTACCCACCAGCGTACTCACCTGTGTGCCTGGCAGTGTATCCACCCATGTGCCTGCCGGTGCACCCACCCGCGTACCCACTGGTGTGCCTGCCAGTGTACCTGCTGCTTTACCCACCCAGGGACCCACCCGCGTACCCCCGCGGGTCACAGGCGTTGCCTCTGAGGAAGGGCAGGCTGCAGAGCCAGGCCCCCAGCCTGGACCACGGGCCTGCTCCCCTTGACCCATGGAGCCCTGCAGCCCGGGGGGAAAAGCTTGGTGCATCCAGCTGGAGTCCAGTGAGTGCCAGGAGCTCCCAGTTTGATGGCTGAATGATCCAGATTTAATGCCCTGTGTACCAGCTGGTATTTTCATCGATTCTTAGTTTTCAGACAGATTTGCTAGGATACTTTTCGATTAAAATCCCCACTTAAGCACTCCTTTATGCATTACTTTGATCTGTGAGTTACGGTCAGATGTCCAAAGAACTGGGAAGCTATTCTAAACCACCATTTTTGGTTGTTCTCTTGCTTAACACTGCTATGATTTCACTAGTGAAAGGCCATAACACTCAAGCATCCCTCGTGACAGACTTGCAAGTCTTGCTGTGTCTGCCTGATCCCTTCGGGGCCGAGCAGCAGCAATGCTTCGCTGAGGGTGTTTTTGGCTGCAATGTGCACCTACCTGCTTAACCGGAAAAGGGTTCACTCCAGGGCACGAACACCAGCTCCTGCAGGCCAGGTCTCCGTGTGCTGCCTGCTGCCTTTAGCTCCCATCCGTGGCATAAGGACACCCAGAGATTTGAGATTTGCAAATCAACGAGAAAACTACTTTTTCTGCCATAATATGTCCTATGTACTAAGCTAACCTCAGAGGCATTATAGTTTTAACTATAAACTCTCTTTTGTACTGATTCAGGATTTCTGTAATGACTGAGGAATGCTGTGTAGCTAACTATAATTTGTAGCTAACTCCACAAAAGATACATTCACTTCACTCGGACCTGTAACCACAGAATTTACACCAGTGCAGTTGTAACCCTCTGTCTTGAAAACGAACTTCACGAGATTATATCGATGCGCATAAAGCAAGTGCACAAGTGTTTGAGGGACTCTAAAAGCCTTTAGTTTTGCCATAAATTTTCAAACAAAGTCTTCTTTATCTCATTTTCAATCCCTTCTCTTGCAAGACTAAAAGCTACTAAAAAGTGAAGCACAGAATTTCCTTTCACATCTTGCTTGCATTAATATTAACTGAATCTCAAGAGGGTAGAAGACAAAAACACATTCTCGGTTATTAAAGACAGATCAGGTTTAGCATGGATTTCCTCTAGAAGGCCAAGTCAATTTATAACTACTTCTTTAACCTCCCACTCCTTCAAATTTATAAACAAAATTATTTCTAAGTTATACTGGCACATGTTTGTGTAATGCTAGGTAGAAAACAACCATTTTATTTGATTTCAGTTCAGTATTTAGACACTGAAAAGACCAAATAAGTTATTAGTCACCACGTGACCCTACTATTTTAATCCAATGCCTTCCTTATGCTATTTTTCTTATGGCTGTCTGAAGCACCAACTTTACCATTAGGCTTAAATCCTGCAAATACTTACGATTCTGCTCAGTTTTGGTCTCACTAAGAAATTCATACAGCATTTCCAGTACACACAAAATTAACTACATGCCTTTGGTGTTTTTTACTTTTATTAATTTTGATTTTTTTCCCCTTAGGTTTTCTCCTCAGATCTTGAACTTCAGTGTGAAAACTTGGCTTTACTGTGGTCACTGAAAATCAATCCAGTTGACTTTAGAGAGGGGAGAATTTCAATTCACATTTTCTATTTATCTTCAAGACCCCAGGGCATGGCTGAGCACTATCTCATATTCTTCTGAGAAGAATATTATTTTCTGACGATCTGTTCTACAGATTTGGGCTTATAAATTTATTATTTCCTTTTAAAATTAATTATATACAACTAATCAAATTTGTTTTTCCAAAGTAAGAAGCTGGCATCTGCCAACTGGATCTGCCTAGGGTGAAAAAGAATACAAAACACTTAAATATAAAGTTTCTTCCTCTAAGAAAATATATTGTCATGTGTCCCTAAGTTGTATTCAGGGGAAAGCTGTGAAATCCTGTTTGAGAAACTTCTTGTGTGCTATTTAAAATGCTATGAACATCTTTATAAATATCATTATGAGAAAAAATTGGTGATTCCTCTTCTGAACTCTGATCCTGCCTCCCTTAAGGGAGCGTGGAGCTGGGGGAAAAAAAAAAGTGAGAGAAGGAACAGAAAATGCAGCCTTTGTCTCTGACTCCCAAGGAGAACCGAGCTGTTTCGAAAGCAAAGCCAGACAACATGGTTTTAGCAGGCACTTCATGACCTGGCAAAACATTATGCTGCTGAAAAACGTGTTTCTCCTTTCCTCTTTTACTCCAAGCTCTGACCCAGGAGAGAAAAGGATGGAGTTCTTTTGCTGGCCTAAACCAGGCTCTCAGCAGACAGAGCAAAAATGAGAAAAGTAAAGAGCAGTAAGGAGATGATCCCCTGTATCATACCAAGTAACTCCGTGACACTTGGTGGCTTTAGCATACTTCGGTGACTCCAGGCTGCAGGACCTTTAGATTTTACCAGATTTTCAGGTACATGCACAGTGGTTTCAGGTGCTGGATCCACCCCAACAGCCCTCACCATTTGCCTTTCAAATCCCAGTTACTATTCATGGCATCTCTCACTTATCTGTGCTACAATCAGTATCTCATGCTGGGGGTCTGTCACCCTTCCTGACGGACTAACCTGCTATGGCTGCCTGAACACAGCTGCCATGCTGCTGGCCCAACAAGAAGCAAAACCAACCCCACGTTGTGCTGGAGGTGACACATCCACCACTGCTGCCACCACTGCCAACCTTCTCAGCTGCACTTGGTACTCAGAGCACAGCCAGGCTGTTGGAGACCACTGCTAGCAAGATGAGAGTCACCACTTTCCAGCAGCGTTAGGCACACACCACAAGCATTAGGGAGACATCCCCCTCCCCCTGCAGGGGCCCATTGTTAGCCATTTCATAGCGAAAACTGCCTTCATAGCACTGTGCCAGAACACAGCATAGGCACTGGAGTATCGATATATCCTCTCCTGGATTCCTACCCCCATGTGTTTTTCACTTTCTGGACACTGATAGTGCCAGAGTTCCAGTCTAGAATTTATCTCATGAAAGTTTAAATACCTAGATGTCACATCTCGGTTATTCTCCCTTTCTGACTTTTAGAGAGAAACACGGTGTTGTTTTTCATCTTAGCATTCTGGAGTGTTTACTGTGAACATCTACCTATAACTGTATCAAAGTTCACAAAAATAAACAATGCCAGGGCTATAGCTTTTGAACTGCAGAAAGAGAGGAAGGTTCAGCAGCTAGTAATGCCAGAGTTCAGGGAGGACAAAATTTCCTTCTTCATGTTTTCCCCCATTCTTCCTAGCAGTTCCCCAGCCAACTTCAAGCTAAAACATATGTGATATGTATGAGAAAATACATATCATGTGATACAATACACAGTTTTTAGGAGTATGATTTCTGTATGACTACAGCTCGAGTTCTGCAAGTCATCACAATGTCCAAGCTCATTCAAATGCAATATTTACGTTTCACTTATATATACATAGGTGCATAAGTCACATTTATTACAGAAAAGCTGTTCTAGACAATTTGAAAAAGGTTGCATTCTACTCCTTTGGGACTTTAGTGTAATTCTCATTAAAAGAATTGTAAATATAGCTGGTTTAGGAGCCAGAAAACACCTCAAGATGGTTTAACCTCCTTTTCTAAATTCTGAAGGCTTACCAATAGAAAGGTGAGGTCCAACCCTACAAGGGAAGGAAACATTCTGTCTCTATCCAAACTCCATTCTTATTGATAACAAAACCACTTTGATCTGAAATACTGACATGTATAGTAAATCTGTTTGTGGCTTGGCATACAACTTAGTCAATGTAGACCTTTGTCCAAAGAAAATGTGTAAGAGAGAAAAGCAAAATACTTTTGGAAAATAGACTTATTTAAAAAATTGACAGCTGGTTGAATCAACTGTAAGTCAGTTCAAGAAATACCAAGAGTCCTAGAGGAAGCAGAATATTGCGTGCAAATGCATGCTAAATTAATTTATACTTTGTCATTATGATTTATTGTAGAGATTTTATGTCCCCAGGGATGACATAGCAAAAATAGAAGAAGGCCAGAACTGATGACAAAGACTTTTAGACATGGAAAAATACTGTTATGAAGATAGATTAACACTGTGCTTTAAACCAGAAATAAATACGAGGAAATGGAATAAATATACACAGAAAAAGACTGGAAAGGTGGATAGAACTAACAGAATTACCTCTTCTCATCAGATATAAACCAGGAAGCATCCATTTAGATAAAAGATAATGCATTTATAACTGAAAAAAGAAATAGTTGCTTTTCAACTGCGTAATGGCACACTGTGCAAATTCATTTCCGAAGAATGTCATTGAAGTTGTATTCAAGAAACAGGAACTTCATGAGGATAACAAGAACATCAGGTAGCACCAGTAAGCCCAAAAAAGCTAATAGTATTAGCCTCAGATTTCAAGGGATATGCTAATTTTCACAAGCTAGATTTTAATAAAATGAAAATATATTCCATTATTTTCCACTGCAGGATTTCTTGCTGTAATGTACATCAAATTGGCAGTGACCTCTATGGAAAATAGAGTATTAGCTAAAGCACACCACTACCTAACCTCTCTGATCTTACATAACTTTTTTTTTCATATGTCTTTTCAAAAATTTTTCCTAGACATAAAAAAGTTAAAATAAAATGACCTGAAACTGTGCTGTTCTCTGCAATATGTACACTGGATAGAAGTACACTCAGAAGATTGCAAGTACTTAAATTTCATTGTCTGCAGGAAAGAAATGTCATAATCCAAAGTGGGTGAAATTCTCCATTCTTTGAGGCATGCTGTATTTTATATTATGTTGATCACAAACTGTTTTTCAAGAAATCTAGTGCATTTATAACTTTTAATTACCAAAAATCTAATGAAAATTAAAAATTGGGAGATTAACTTTTGAATATTTAAGCCACAGAGTATGTGGTTCAGCTCATGAGAATACTCTCATGAGTGTGCCCAGACTCACTCTAGAAGAGTAAATGTAATTAAACATGCATCCTCTTCTAGAGTACTTGGTGATCTGCTTTGCAGGAGTAGTAAAGAGTTAAACCTAATGAAACCTCCCCAGAATTTTATTTAAGTCAACAGTAAAACTTTGCAGATTCAGGCCTTCTCTGCCTGGTGGAATGGTGATCTCAGCCTGAGATATTTTCAGGGATATACCAGCGCTCCAAACAGGCAAAGCTCTACAGGTGGGGCCTTTTGTTTTGTAGTTCCACAGTTAACTGAGGAAAACAAGGTGTACAGGGGGACTGGGGGAAAGGGGAACTGATTTGTCCCCACGCAGCTGTCTACCAGAGCAGCAGCTCTGACCACGAGTGGCATCTCTGGACTGCGGGACTCTGCTAGGCTATAGCAGACATGTCCTCAGTTTTCTTTCGAGATCCAATTCTAACCTGTAGTTCTGATCCAAATTTACAGCACAAGGACACTGAAGAGTGCAAGGCTCACCAAGTTCTCTTCTTGCTCAGAGCACTGTGAGGCCATTAGACACACAAAAAATCTCCAAAAAGATGGACAGAAAAAGGATTGGCAAAGAAAAATATTACAGAAGCATTCCAGTTCAGTGCTTATTCTGTTGGTTAACATCAGCAGTGGGAAGATAACAAAGGAAATTACTCAGTATGAAGGGGGAATCTCAAGGCACCAGCATATGACTCTCCTGGGACCAATTATTCCTCAAGTATTTCTCAGTGATGCAGTGAGCACATAAGCTCTCACAAGACCCTGCAGGAAGGAGTAAAAAAGCTTTAATTAATCCTGTTTAAACCATGTTAGCTGTCTTTCTCCCTTTTAGAACCAGGTGCTAGCCCAACCATAACCAAGCCTTCAAGCCCTTTGAGCAGAAAGGGCTGGAGGAAAAAAAGAAACCCGAGGAGAACAAGAAGTGATTCCAGAGGACAAAAAAGGATTAAAAGAAAAATGTGTGAGTGTGTCAGACTCAAAAGTAGATTGATGGGCACTGGAGGATGGCAGCCCCCAACAACATCAGTCACTCCTGGAATGGGTCCAGGGAAGCCATGACTGCTGCCCACCAGCGCTCACTTTGTCAGCATGAGAGGATGAGGGACTAGAAGCAGATGATGCTGTTGGCAGGATACCCTCATTGAGTTTGTGTCTCATGGTGGCGTGAAAGGCCACTTTGGCTGTAACCAGGAGGAGACTGATGAATAGGTCTTGTGTTTACTGCCCATTGTGTTATAAACATCTCAAGTGATCATTAGTGAAAGTGTGTTAGAAGAATAAATACTCATTAATCTAGGCAAGAATTAAATACTGTTCTGCAGTGAGCAAGCCTGCTTTTTTACATGTCATGTATGATTTAAGACAGAATTTTGTTTATTTGTAACTTCTATTCTTCCCTGACATTTAAAATGATCTTTATTTGTTATACTAATAATGGGCTTCAGATGTGAGAAAACAAATTACACACTTCCTTTGTAGTGCAACTTCAGTGCAATGATCTGAAAGTATTCACTTACATATTAGTGAATTAATCCTAACAACATATTAGTCAAAAAACATCTTCATAGCTGGAAACTCCAGCTTACCTTTTTTTGCCTCTTTTTCAAAGTTTTCTATTACTGGAATAAAACAACAAATCGTGATTTATTATAAAGCGCTATGTATGCTGGAAGCCAAAAAATACAGATTTTCTAGCAAGCTCTGTCAAATCTTTTATTAAACAAGCAGCAACATCCTGACCTCATGTTCTTGCTGTTTATCCACTAGTCTTTCTTTTCCAATTCCACATGTACACTAACAAGTACTGTTGCAGAACTGTCAACGAGTAGTCATGGATTCTGTATCTACAAATACATTTTTTTAAGCAATCAGAACCTCCAATTATTCTCATCCAAGTGATACAACCTTCCCAAAACCACGAAGGTTTTATCAAGCCTACAGAAGATTAGGAACATAGATGTTGCTTCATTTATATATTTTCTAACAATCTTCCAGTTCCAAAATGCTCCATTCCCTCAAAGCAATTGTCCCATTGTGGTTTTGTTTTCTATTGCTTTGCATTGATCAATGCGATATGAAAACCTCACGTTTGAGAAATACTTTTTATTTTCTCCACTGCTAGCCCAAATCGCAGGCAGGCAGTCATTGCCTCACATAAATTGTGAAGACATCTCAATGCAACGCTTCTGTCTGCAGAGGAAGAGTGTGAATCTTCTCATGCTGGAGAGAAGGGAAGGTGTAAGGCTGTTCATTGTGCAGCTGTAGCAATAGCCAGGTTTGTGAGGAATACAGAAGAGATGCAAACCAAGGAATGAGAAGCAATATTGCTAAAAGACAAACATCCTTCTGGAACAGTAAAGGGATACTTGTTTCAGTCTGGCTGAATCAGGCCAAAAGTCCATTTGCCCCAGCATCCTGTCTCTGATGAGGATGTTTAAGAAAAGAAACAAGGTATGGAGCAAATTCAGGGTTTTACTTCCCATGGCATGTCCTGCCAGCATCAGCTTGCTATTCTAGAGACTGTATTAGCATCTTTGGTTTTAAAAACTTGATGGGCTTTTGTTCCATGAGTTTTCACTATGGGTTCAACTTTCCTGCATAAAATGTATTAATTTTCTTTTTTTTCCTTTTTAAATGTAATGAAAGAGAAAACCACACAGAAAACTTTTCTTTTATGCATCAGAAGTTAGGAATGTTAATAGCATGATGGGAAACATTATGTGGGTCACCTGGTCATATTCCTATCGGTGAAACAACACCATCCACTGCAAAAAATCCCCCCGTATGGCACTGCAGGACAGCCCTGTGCCCATCTGAGTATCTCCTGAGTTTCCACCCATCTCTGCCCCAGCCAGGGTGCCCAGCACTCAGGTGTGCTTTTGCTCAAGCACAGGCCTTCCGGGGATGATGGAACTTACAGTAATTTAACTTTCTCTTGCTGGAAAAGGATGAAGGTCAAGTCCAAACAGCCCATTAAACATCTCAAGTGTTATTGTTATTATACGATACGGACACATAATCTCCTGCCCTTTTAAACATTTGGCAATCTATAATCTCTGACTATGAGAATGCCAGTGGAGTCCAGAATCTCAGAAATGTACTTGGTTTCTATTGTAAGGAAATACAGAATTATACATAGTATAGAAGCATACTATGGAAAATGCAATCAAAGGCACTGAGAAAATTAAAAGATTGAATGGCATTGGAAAAAGTATAAACACTAGCTAAGTGACAAAACTGTCCCAAATGCATAACAGATGGAGTTAGACTTATGGCTCATGAAACTGTGACCATATATTTTCCATAGAACTCTGTAGAAAAAAACATTGTTATTCATGAAGTTTGAAAATTTAAAATAATTTTAATGCAAGTTATTTTCATCTCAATAAAGCTGCATGTGAATCTTATTCAGAGCAAATCATTTTGCAATTAAGAATTTTGCTTACTGTACTTTTTAAGTCTTTAAAAAGTGGATTAAATTATATTTACTCCTTACATATATAGTTTTACTGTTGATTTGACCTTTATTTCAGTTTGTTTACTTTGCTTCTGATATATGCAAAATTAAATTAAAAGTGCTTTAAATCTGAAGCAGTGTCCACACAAGATTAAAGGCAGTTTTACTAATACACTTCAAAGTCACACCTGTAGGTGGTTCAGATCATTTTTCTGAATGCTTCTACATAATCAAGGCTGGTGTGACATGCTAATATGGAGACTGCTGTAGTCCTGGATAATGAGAGTCAGGAAGAGAGCTATAAATATTTCTACAGAAGTTATTACTCAGTTTTGATTATTAATTAGTTTTCTAATAAAGTATGCAGGAGTCAGTGGCATTTGCCTAAATTTGCCTAGAGTATTTGCCATTCCAATTAATTTTCTTTAGCATAAAAAAAAGAGTTCCCACACACAGGCTAATGATGCAATATGGAGATGTGTTTTTCTTCCTGTACTTAGACCAAGTTGCTGAAATCTTGACCTTACTGATGTAATTGATAAAGTTTTCCCTGACTTTAGCAAAGGTGTGTTTTAATTCAAAAACCTTCGTACAGAAGGGAGAGGAAAAAACCTGCATATGTTCAGTGTAGAAATATCAATATAATCTAAAGAGGTATTTTATCAGATTAGTTCTTGGTTTCTCTCATGCCTTTGAGATCAGTATTAAAAAAGAGATTTTGTTATCCGGTTAAATTTCACAAGAGAAAGATTCACTTCAGTTGGTTCAAAACCTAGTTAAAGGAGTGATTTTTTTGCATCCCTTTTTCCTCTTGATCATAGCAGTACCTAACCTGAAAGGAGACGTTGGGATAGCCCCATTTCTTCTGACAGAGACTTGTTTGAAATGTTCCTGAATAAATATTTGAATTAATTTGAAATTAGATAAAAAATCTGGTGGCTGTTCGAGCAGGGTCTTAAATTCTGTTTTGGTATTATTTATCCAATTGTGTAGATGATTTAAATTTAGAAAACCTGTATAACAGTTTACATGGCTGAGTCTTTTCAGCTTCCATACAATCATAGAATAATTAAGGTTTTCTTGTCTCTAATCAGAGTTTCAATGACAATAGTTTTTTCAGCATTTAGCTATTCCAAAAGCAGAACTCAAAAACAAAGTGCTTCCAAAATCATCAGGTTTCCACCAATCACTTGCTGCTTTTTGCTGTTCTCAAGGCACTACAAGTAAAGCCAGTGTGGATCCCCAAGGACACTGGCAGCTTGCTACTTTACGATTTCCTTCACGGATCCCCAGTGAGATGTAAATCTAAAATAATCTAGATTTTACACCTTTTTTACAGCATCTAAAATTTTAGATCCAAATAAATTTTCCTCAGGTGTTCACTAACAACATGCTCCGTTTTACTTAACAGAAAGGTCTACTGTAAAGCAGATACAGGTGAAAGAGTCACTTTCTGAAAGCTTACATTGCTTTTTGTGTGTTATGCTTAGTGTAGGCCAGGTAACAGAGACTATGTCCCTTATGTTTGGCAGTAAGGGAATATAAAGCTTGCTTTAGCCACAAGGGGTTTATTCCAATATAGGAATTCAGTTTGGGCTAAAGCTGGAGAGATTTATACTGGCTGAGAATTTGCTTATGCTTTAAGAAGCTTACTTTTATTTAGACAGTTCGGAGATTTTAGGAAAGGCTTCAATTAGAAGAGTTTATCTCCTGTAGCTATATTTGCATACCAGTACTTATTTCTCGTAAGAATTTTGTAACTTAAATTTGCATAGCTTTTATTCAGACTTAAAATAATTTTTTTTTCATAGCTCTCCCTGCCTTTACTTCATCCACTGTTGATGAGTTTACATGTTCATGTATTACAGTTATACTGTAAAATCACTAACTTCTTTGAAATTTCACTGTATCTTCCTTCTGACTTCAGTAGGCTCAACATATACTTTACATAAATCCTTTTGCTTTTAATACCACGATAGTTTACTATAAAGTATAGTTCTCCATTTGGTCAGGAATTTATATCCATTGCAAACAACAAAAAGAGAAAAAATCAGTAACTTGGAACAAAGAAATTCATATGCTTCAGGAAAGGTGAAGATGGGTATCAAAATGAATAAACTTAAATTTCCTATGAAGGAAAATGTTTAGATTTAGAAAAGGCATTGCCTGCTGTGTCTTGTATTGTGTCTGTTGTGCTGTTGTATAGTGCTGTAATCTCGTCATTCTGCTTCTGCAAAAGTGTTTTTAAAACTTCGTATTTGATTTAGCAGTTCCACCTTTACCCCGATGTTCATCTTGATGATAAGCGGCCATTACGTGTGTGTGCAAAGTCAGTCATCCTGCATCTTGCTTAAGAAATACCTAGTAAGTAAAGTTTCCTTGGAATTTCAAAGCAAATAATACCTGGTTTAGCCATCCTGTGCAAGGTTTCTGGATGAGTTCAGCAGCACAGGAGCCTGAAGTTGATCAGTTTTCCACTGCCTTCAAAGGCAAGTATTGAACTGTTTCAGATGGCACATGATAACTCAGCTAAGCCATCAAATTAATCTATTTGTACATGATAAATTTTAATGGTCCTCTTTTGTTTTCTTTGCAAAGAAAGACTTGGCATCTTGATGTAGTATTGCACCACATCTTTCTTGTGTACCCTGATGAAAACCTATCAGCGAGGTAATTTCAGAGGGAAGGCAGCACATTCCATTGTCCTGTGCTGGGATCTGGATACCTGGTGTTCTGCTAAATCTGGTTTGCAATCCAGAAAGACGGCTTTCATCACAGTTTAAACTAAACAGCAAGCTCCCTAAGTACAGGGTCTGCAAGTTCCCTGCTCTGCAGCATCCCTGAGTTTCCCTGGGAGATGGGAAGCTGGCACTTACCTTACCTCCTCATCAGCCCAGTGTTTAGAGGAAAACAATCTCATTTTTGCTAAGCCCCTTCAAAGAGCTTTTGACTGAGTGGCCCTCAGTAAGTCTTTTCAGCCTGCAGAGATGCAGCAAGGGTGATGCCCTCTGATGGGTGACTAAGCACAGAGACCCAATGGTGGCACATCAATTCCCAATTTTTTCAGCGACCAGTGTGCCCATCTTAACCCACTACAAGTATTCCTCATGAGGAAAGTTACACAACAGGCAGGACCTGAGCCCTCAAAAATGAGGAATTCCTTTTGTGATGTTTCTATAAACATCTGGTTTCTGCCTAGCAGAGGTCATGTGCTTCTTCACCACCACTGCAAGAAAGAATGAGAATTTTTTAGGTGGCATGTACTCGGATTTATAAAATGTTAGACGTTTTTCTTTAATTACTTGATCCTTGTATTCTTTAGAGGTCTGGAGGCATACTTTTACTGTGTAATTTTTGAAGACTTGGCCATTACCATATCTCTGACAGGAAGTGTAACGACAACTAGGCAAAAAATAATGAAATTTCTTAACCTAATTACATAAAATTCAAAAGAAATTCTGCTGGTCATACATATATGCAGATTTTCTCCATTAAACAAGCCTGGAGGGAAATGCCTGAGTAACTATGTGAATTACACTAGCATAAGAATCAATCGATTTACTCAATAAAAATACCCATCCTAGTGTTGACCCCCTTCTATGAAAAAAGCCACTGGCATTTCTCCTGAGGGTCTGTGGAAAAATTAATGTAACATTAATAAAACCTAGTTTTTTCTTTCAGTACTATCCCAAGCGAGGGTTTTAATGCATATGAGTCAGGGAATAGCTTAAAGAAGCCTCATGCCCAAAAAAGATTTGGGGCTTTTTGTTTGTTTATGGGGTTTTTTAATTGCTTTCTGAAAGCAGGAGAAATTAATAATGTTGCATAATCTTAGATGAGAAGCACCATGTCTAAATTGCACAAACACAGCTGGAGGGTGACTTAGATGGTGACTACTCCTCATCCACCCAAACTGGCAGGGCAGCTGCATTTCCCACGGGTAATTCCTAGGTATGTGTACTAGGGAGATGCAGATTATGATCAACTGCACTCCAAAAATCCAGCACAGCCTAAGTGAATATGGGTTCCTTGTAGTTCCACAGCCCACATTTTTGTATGGAGGAGTTTGTTCCTATTCCTGTAGAATTACATATTTCCAGGTACACTGGCTTTTCTCTGCAGGCAGACGTTGTCCAAAAAGTTAGATCAGCAACAGAAGATACGTTGATTGCAGAGTAAATGGTCATTTTTACCAGTTTATCTGGTAAAAAACAGTGATTTGCCACTAAATTTGCTTACCTTGACCAAGTGTGGCATGGCAGGGTAGTCCAGTGCAGTGGTTAAAAGCATGAGTACCACCTGTAGCACCAGTGGTAGTACCAGAGGAAGACAATTCATTTCACTTCCTAGCCCAACTCTGCAAATTCAGGATAATGAAGGAGGTCCATGATTGCAGCGATCTCTAACTTCAACCACAGAATGAACAAAACTACCGTCCATCGTAAAAGAAAAGACATTGCATATTATATTTAATGGAACATTTTTAGTTTAGTTTAGTTTTTTTAGGTTTTTTATGCATTTGTCAAAATGACAGTGTGATATTGTGCTATAAATCTGTATGGTGTTAAATTTAAAATAATCTGTAAGAAATTTTTCATGCTTATTACTATCACCCTTTTTTTTAATCTGGTATTTTATATTTTCCACCTGTGAATAATCAAGATATCCATGAGTAGGTAATGTTATAAAATGCATAAATATTCAAAGAAAAAAGTTTTGTGCTGTCTTATGGCAATATTTGTCTCCTAGAAAGTGCAGTTTTTTAACTTTGATATGGAAGAATGATTTATAGCGCCTGAAAAAATGCAGTTTATAACAGAATGAAGATGTTCTTCCTCACGGAAAAACACTGGTATTCAAAACTTTCTTGCTGACTCCCTCAGCCACTTCTCATGAGACATTTCATTGCAAGCTATTGTATAGAAATCTAAAGCTCATGACTTAGCACTGCCAGTGCCTACGCTGGTGTTACCAGGTTGCTGCAACATAGCATTTGAGTCCTTTAGGGGGGTTTGCAAGTTGTGGCTTGAAGATATTACATTGTGGATGAAAACTGAATTGAAGTTTAGTGAGTTCTTATTGAACTGGCATTGCTGAAAAGATTGTGGCTGATAAGAGTTTAGCCTGTGACACAGTAAAATAAAAGAAGTAAGGGTGTTACTAAGGTTATGACATGACCTGTGGATAGCAAAAAAAAGTGAAAAGGTAAATTTTATATTCAGTCCAAAATTTCTGTGTATGGTGTAAAAAGTGACATCCAAAGTGGCCGGCTTTATTCAGTGAGCTAAAGATTTTGTTATATCCAAGTGCATGTAAGAGAGCAAGGTGGAAATGCTGAAACTGTAGATCCTAGAGCTTTGTGCGGCCCCATTTTTCCTTAAACGNAATTTTATATTCAGTCCAAAATTTCTGTGTATGGTGTAAAAAGTGACATCCAAAGTGGCCGGCTTTATTCAGTGAGCTAAAGATTTTGTTATATCCAAGTGCATGTAAGAGAGCAAGGTGGAAATGCTGAAACTGTAGATCCTAGAGCTTTGTGCGGCCCCATTTTTCCTTAAACGTTGATCTGTGTTTGGAATGGCACAGGATTATAGGGGAAAAAACCTCATTAAAAAACCCCACACAGATGAGCCATTCTTCAGTATGTATTTTTCTGTAGAATCACTCACATAGTAAAAATGCATTTTCTTTCTGGTGATACAAGCTACTTCATTAGTATTCTTATTTGTTTATTTGTCTGTTTGGTTTTTCAGCCTAGTAAATACTAGAAGGACAGAGAATCTGGCTTTTTAAAAAGTCTGCAGGTCTAGGTCTGCAAAGGTCTGGACCTGAGCTGCTCATTCCAGAGTTGTGCACCAGACACACCTTCCCTGCACCTCAGTTTCCCCAGAAACTGAGGATATACCTCAACCCTGCAGTCTGTCACACAGTCACAGCACGGCCCAGGAGAATTCCCCACATTGTACTCCTTAGCATGGGTGCACCTGGCAGCACATGGAGACACAGCCTTTCAGAGACAAAGCACAAGTGCAAGACAAGTGAGAGGAGTTAAAAAGAAGCTGAAAAAAAATGGGTAATTGAAACCAAGGCTAGAGAAAAGCAGTGCATTCAGATCCTCAGTATTATATAGCACCTCATTCTGCTTCCTTACATAGCTGGAACAAAAGAGAGATCTAAATCTAATCAAACCTAGAAGAATGCTTGCCTTAGTCCTGGGAAGAAAGCAAATCAATAAACAAACATCAGAGATTGAAAATTTCAGATGACAAAAACAAAATAAGAAGTGTTTATTTATTTGTTATTACTGCAGTAATTTATCTCCAATTTAAATTTTGGTTTTCTTACGTGACTCTTATCAAACCTCAGTTCAGTCACTTGCAAAACTGGTATACTACGTACCTAGCAGAAGCCTTCCAAATATGAATAGATGTGCTACATTCTTTACTTGGCTCAATGTTTCAGAAATGCTTTCTGAGATTCCTGAGTTAAAGGCACAGAACTATACAGTATTGTTACTATCACTCTGAGCTTTGTATTAGGGACCTGACATAATGAAAATAATGACAGTGACCCACTTCAATCAAATTCTGTATTTCTTCTGAAAATTTACACATCCATAAATGTGAGCACAGGGATGACTGTTTTAGCATATTTAAGGAAGGAAAAAAAGTGTGATCAGAGGTAGATAATATTTTTTTTTTAATCCATGTTTACACACCTAAAGGGGATGGAATTAAAAGCTGCTAAACAATTCCAGATGTCACCATCTTGAAAGTGTGCTGGGAATACTTCTGTCCCTGAGCACCAGGAAAGAACTGGCCTGATTCTCAGCTATCAGTTCAAGTAATCCCAGATATTCAGTTTTGAAGATGCTGTCTGAAACCTCTGAATATCTGAAATACCCAAATCCTCTAGCAGTTAGCCTTTTCTATACCTGGAAGATCTATGGGACAGCTTTCAGTAGACAGTAATAAAATCACATTTTCTTTTTTTCTGTGTAGAGAAATAACTCCCTGAATCTCATTCTTTTGGATCAAATGTAGGCAACACTGGCAGAAATACTGACTGCCAATGTAAAAATGTTGAGCTGCAGTCAGCAGACTCATCACACTGTAAATATTGTAGCTTGTGGAAAGAAATGCAGTGTGGGAGTAACCTTTTACTCCCTTCTGCATACTTGTGGGGGCTTTCTGCCCTTCTGCACAGTTGTAAGTGATTGAACGTAAAGCAAAGCTCTACTGGAGGCTGTGGAGCACTGCTGGAAACAGAGCAGAGCAGGTGACTGCATTTGCCTTCCTGCCAAATAGTTGCAAGGGTACCCTTAGCCCCAGTGCGTGGGGTGGGCATTAAATGAGGTCTCTGTTTGCACTGCCCAGGGTATGGCTGAGTGAGGATGCTCAGTGACTAATGACGCATGAGGGAGGATTTTCTGCCCTCAAGAGATCCCATACCACCCTTTAACCCCAGCTGAGACAGCCTAGGGCTAGGGCACACATCCATGCTGGGTCAGGCAGAAGCACTCAAATTAGCTTTCAGAAAATCATGTGTATGGGAGGCCTCCAGCTAGTGCAAACATCCGAACAGGCACTCCCTGAGATTTATATGCCAATAAACAGAAAATACTCTCCTGCTTCCCAGGTATGTCTGAGATTTGGTCCTCCCCTTCAAGGCTTAATAGTCTATGGAGAATAAAAGAGCCAGTGAAGGGCTTACTACTTTCTCTCTAGTGCCTGATAGCTGGGGAGTGAAGAGGATGACACTACCTAAGTGAGCCCATTGTACCTCCATTTACAGACTGAATTAACAGCAGTAATACTACATCACACACATTCATCACTTGCCTACTCAATGAGGAATTGATATGCATTTTTTGTGGGTTAAAATACCACAGCAAGCCAAGCCAAGGGGATCACCAGATTATCCCAAACACCAGTACAATTATTTCCTCCTTGTCCTGTCAGGTCCCCTTGGGCTTAGCATTTCCATTTTTGTGGGATTTGTTGGTAGAGCTTAATATCATTTCGCAAACTACAAAAAGGTGGAAAAAAGTATCATGTTTTTTGCCAGTATAATTTGTTAATATAACTGTGTTAAGTCATCAAAACGGCACTCCTAGCCAGTATTACCAGAGCAGAACTTTCTAGGCCGAGATTTAGCATTTTAGGTAACTGAGAAACAACAGCAGCTTTGGTCATCCTGGCATTTCTGCTGCTCAGTATTGGGTGTTCCTGCAGGAATAGACATCCATCCTTTTGCAGTGCCAGCCAACTGAGCCATTCTGGTGTCTTTGAACATATGCCAAGAGAGGATTGAAACTTCCAGAGCGAATAAGTTTGATGACACAAACAAACAAGGCAGGTTACTTCTTTGCATGAAGCTAGTAAAAGTTTCAGTGGAGGTATAGAAGCACTTTGTATTTGAATTGAATTACATTTGAATTTCATTAAAGCCTGAAACCCTACTTCAGTACAAAAGGCATGGTCACACACAGGAACTAAAAAAAATACAAGAGGTTTTTTTTACAGAGTAAAAATTTTTTTTTTCTGGTTGGTTGGATGGTTTCAGTGGTGGTTTTTGTTTTTGTTGGGTTTTTTTGTTGTTGTGGGGTTTTTTTTGTTTGTTTGTTTTTGTTTTTGTTTTTAATAGGTCTACAGGATGTCCTCCAGGGAAAACCAGAACAAGAACTATATGAGTGTGTAGTACACTGAGTGTGGTTTTACAGCAGGAAGAGGAAGAGAAAAAAATACATTCAGAGTATGCTGATAATTAGTCCTGGATAGAAAACAGCAGAACTTCAAAAAAAAAAAGCAATAAAATCCAATCTGTATTTGCATTCCTGCTCTCTCAGAGCTTATGAAGTCTCCCTCTACCATTAAGAAATGTCCTTTTCCCAGAAGGACCAATGCTCTTCCAGCGGGGAGCATTGGCCATAATACGCACATGAGCTGCAGGGCACTGGGGGGATGGCTCTAAGCAGTGTGACAAAGGCAGTGATGTCTTACCCATCCAAGGTGGTGGCATGACCTCTGTCCTAGCTGAGTGGCTCTCTGCTCACAGGCAGCTCCATGAAATTTGAATATTCAATGTCACTTAGCTGGACTCCAAACCTCACTGATCAGAGCTCTCTTCCTGCTCTGAAAGGAAGTAGTAATCATCCCAACCACTTAACAGGAATCTTTCCTCTCCCAGTTTCCTACCATATATATATATAAATGCCCTTGGAACTGGGCAGATACCTTTTATTCTTCTGAAATCAGTGATTGAAAAAGCAAACATCCACACAACCTCTCCTATCCCACATCTCCAAGACAGATTGCATGAAACAGAGTGGCTGGTTCTCTTTGCAGTTTCAGGCATATTTCCACACAAACACTCGCTTCAACACACACTTTATCAACGTTTGTGTTCTGTCTGAACATTTTTATTGCTGCACTATCACTGTACTGCTTTGCTAAGTGTACTAAGTGCCAGGGAAACCCCACCTCTACGATGGTGTTGCCAAACTGTGTTTTTCAAAATTAGCACTAAGTTATGTGAGAAGTATGGTGTGAAATCCCTCTGAAAAGACAGATATGTGCAAGAGCAGGGAAGGAGAGGAGTGCCACAGTTCATACATGCAAAAAATGCTTAAGGGTTTAAGTCCTTTTTCTTAGCTCATGTACCATCTCCCCCACTATTCTAATATCTGCCATTCGAAGGATTGGGTGAAGAGACTTGGAGAACTAGATATGTAAGTATAAACTTTGAAGAAGAGTTCTTGTAGTTTCTGTATTAAACTTGAAAAGAATAGCTTGTACCACAGGCCCAGAGATTCCCTTTCTACTGATAGTAATTTGTGTAATAACAGCAGTAGGGTCATTGCTTCCCACAGATTCATCTGGGGCCACTTTGGATAAACTTACTAAAGAAAAAACATGGGTTATTCCCCACCATCTTTAAAATAGGTGAGCTTTCTGTAGATGCCTCAAAACTGGTTTATTATTTTGAAATTATTCTGAATCATGTTTCCCTTTTAGTGATCCTTCATTACAGAATATGGTATCATCTAGAGGCATTTTTTTGCAGCAAAGATTTGTGCAGCCACCAAAGAAAAGCAGTTTT
>VYZQ01017052.1:9917-20590 GCA_013400655.1 Mystacornis crossleyi
TCAGAATACTGGGAGCTGTTGATGGAGAGGGGCTGGGATGGACATGTCTGGGGTGAGGCCTGCACACCTTGGGGGAATGCCAACCCGTGGGAGTGCAGCCACCATGCCTGTTCTGGCTGGCACAACATGAAATCTGCTGACACATGAGAGGGATTTTTCATTGGAGGCCTCAGAGCTCTGAGCAGCTGGGGGAGAGCTTGGCACCTGCCTGGGGGTGCTCTGGATGGCTCCATGTTCTCATTCCACCCTGAAGTAAAACATAGTCCTGGGGCTTCCTCAGACAGAGGGGACCATTGGCTCCTTGCACTGGTTTTTGTGACTGTTCCTGTGGTCTGATGATCCCATCCCATCCCACCCCATCCCACCCTCGGGCCCCATGGCAGAGCACAGCCCTGCTCCACCACCAGCATGCTCTGATGTGCCAGCAATGCAAGCTGGCATTTTCTGGGTGCTAATCCCAGATCCTAACAATGCCCGGGAGGAAGGAGTGGAGGATATATTTTTCCTTGGCCTCCAGGGAGTGAAATAGAAGAAGAAAGTCAGTTCTGCCCTATCCAGTTACTGCAGTGCAATCGAACTCAGCCACTTTCACTGACAAACTTGACCTGTGGCCAGTGTGCTTTGTCTTCCATGGCCTGAAGCTCCTGAACTCAGAGAGGAACAAGAGCTTTTCCAGGACCCCCGTGCTGCCCTCCCCTCCAGCCAGAGCCCTACACCCTCTCCCAGCTGTCTCTCCTTCCCGGGCCATCCCTTCCCAAGTCCTCTCCCACTGTACACACACTCTCAGGCATTTCCAAACAACATTATGTTGAACCAGGTAACTTCCCATGTCTCTTTAACAAAACCCACAAATTTCCTCCCTTCCTCCTGATCATGGACACTTCCCTATGCCAGGTCCCAGTCAACTCCTCATGTTCCAACAGTTAAAACTGAAATAGCAACACAAGTGATGTCAAACCCAAGCGTCCCCCCACCTGAAAAAGCAGATTTTTCAGTGTCACCTCTTGGGATCACCTGCAAACCAGCGGTAACTGGGATGACTGGTCCCACATAACAGCATTTCCCTCTCCAGGCAGGTTTGTCCTCCAGCACCTGCACTTCCCCACCACAGCAAAATTTTCTGCTGGTGAGGAAATCAAGGCAGAGTCCTTGTGGTGAGGGGCACGGCACTCACCGTCCCCATATAGAAGATGAAAGCTGTGCCTTGTCCTCAGAGCCAGAGGGAGCTCCCAGGCTGCCCAGGATGAGGGGTGGGGGGGGTGGGGGGGAACGACGACAATTCGACAATTTAACCCCTTATTCAGCTCCTCAAAATCAACCTTCAGTTATTTCTCCTATAGGTGCAATTTTCATTCCCACTCCTCCCAATATTTAGAAGGTAATAATGGTGCCCAGGCCACAGTCAGGAGAGGACCCTCCCATACAAACTCCATAAATATCCAGAAAGAGAAACTTCCAAGTGCTCTGGTGTAGTTACAGATCGATTACCCAGCTGGAAGACCCAGGGTACAGCTGAGTGACCTGGAATAGATCTGGAATCAGAGCCAGAGCAGAGGGGTATCCACATAATCCTTGGCTCTGCTTGTGCTGCCAACACTCCCCAGCCCCGGCACAGCAGATGCGAATCCCGGCCGGGACATGAAACCAGCCCATGACCACATGGATCAGTCGCTGAAGGGTCGCTGTCTTTCACTTTCCAGCTCAGCCTGCTGTGAAAACCAGGGAAACCAGATGCTTCCCAGGCTTCCACGCACGAAGCACATACCACATATTCTTAGTGCTGAGGTTAATAAATATAACAGAAAAGTGGGACTGGCTCCTACCAAGGCTCGGCATAAAAAGTGGAGAGGGACTGACATAAAGCTCTCGAGCTCCAAGCAAACTCTTAAAGGATTTGCCAGGTGCAGAGACAGAGATAAAGTTACCCAAATCAAATCAAAAGAAGGATTTTTAAGTGAACAGTAAATGCAAAACAAATTGCATGGGGTAAAACCTGCTTCTCGACATGATTTGCACAAAGCAGCAAACTTTTTTATCCCACAAGAACCATAGACTGTTTAAGCTTTTGCATAAGAAGAATTGAAAGGACCAAGAGTCGAGAGATCTCCAAAGGAGGGAGAAAAGAAAAAGAAAAGAAAAAAAGAAAAAAAAAAGAAAAAAAAAAAAGAAAGAAAGGAAGAAATGCAGCCCGTGGGATCGCTGTCACTGCAGCGGCCCCTCCAGCAGCCTCCTGGGAATCCCAGCGCTGCTCCCAGCCCTGCCCAGGGATGTTAGAGCAGGGCCAGGGAGAAGATCCCTGGCACCACCACAGGTTTTGGCTTTGCTAGTAACACCGGGATTTTATGGTACACCCTGTTCCCTCCCGGAGTGCCGGGACCAGCTCCCTGGTCTCTCCGGGACAGCTATTCCTCCTCAGCAAGCGCACGCCTTTCTCGGGTTTTGTATTTTCCATCTCGGCCCTCACTCAGCCCGGGGGGGTTGAGGTGTGTTCCCACCTTTCCCGCAGCAGCAGTGGGAGCTGTGACTTACGTCTATCGAGTGCTCCCGCTGCAGGAGCCTCCTGGTGTCCTTGTCGTGGTGGTTGAGCGCCGTGTCACAGTTTTGTGGGCCAGGTGAGGAGTTTTCCGATTGGTTTTTCTGACTGCGCTCCACAGGGATGCTCCCGTCCGCATCCACCACATCCAGCTCCTTTTCCAGCTCCTCCATCTCCTCTGGAGACAAAGTAGACAATAAATTGTCTATATCTGGATCTTCACTAACTTGTCGCCGGTATTTGGCCACTTTGGACATCTTGGCTCGCTGGCGAGACACGGTGGCGGTTGTGTGGTACCCAAAGCAGGAGAAAAAAAAGAAGCCGAAGCTCCAAGGCTGCTTCCCGAGCGGCAGCAGGTGCTGAAGTGTTAAATCCCAGCAGCTCTGCAGCCCGGGATACGGTGGTTGTCCAGAGGGGACACCCCTCGGTCCAAGAGTTGGCCAATAACAGGATCCAGCGGCGGTTCGGGTGCTGGGAAGCCAATGGAGCCCGGCGGGAGGCGGGGAATGGTGCTATCAGAGGAGCCTGAAACCCGAGGACATTCCAGGGAACCATGCAGAGCTACATGACCAAATTTAGTCCGAAGCATTTCGCCTTTTAAAGGCAATAGGCCAACCCAGTGAGAAAACAGGGAAAAATGCACCAGCCGGCAGGCTAGGGATGGGGGGTGGAGGAGGCAGCCCCAGCCGGTGCCAGGGGGGCTGGAGGCTACTAAAGTGGGCAGCGCAGCTACGAAGGGATGGGGGGAGCCTCTGCTGTGGCAGTGACAGCTCTTGGCTGAAATCGGTAAGGAAGCAGCCACTCCAGAGGAAGTTTTCCTCTTTATCCCGCTGCAGTCTGGAACTGGTGCCGTTAGGCGAAGCGCTCAGTCCCCCGGGAGAGGGGTGGAGGTGGTGGTGATGCCGATTGGTTCCATCGCAGGGATGCTCCGTAGCAGGTAGCGAGCGCTCCCGGCTCTGCAGATCTGCCCCGCGGGGGCTGTCAGAGCTCCCACCGACCCTCAGGCCCTGAGGGGCTGCTCCTGCAGCTGCTCTTCCTCACACACTCCCACTTCCCCTGGCCAAGCCCCAAAGATATCCCTCCTTCTGCACAGATGGAACTCCTGAGTCTCCCCTGCTCCTGGCCCAGGCAGTGCCCTAAGCCTGGGCTTTGGCTGGCAGCATCAACTTTCCATCTCCCTAATCCATATAGAAGCTCTACTGGCACACGGGAGTTCTCCCACAGGGACAGGAGACAGGCTCTTCTCTCCAAGTTTCCAGGCAGCTTTACCCCATGTCCAGCATTTTGTACCCATTTGTTATCCTGCCAGCTTCATCCTGGTTTTCTTCATCCTTTATCATCCTCCTAATATTTACTGCCTGCTCTCAGGCCTCTCTCTGCTTACCCAAGCAAGAAGCCCTTTGGTCTTTTTTGACAAAACAAGCTTCCCTAGGATTTTTCTCAGCCTAATCACCTCCTCTGTCTGTCTTCCTGGCCAGATCCCATCCTGCACACAGGCACCAGGTGCTTCAGGTGAGTCTCCAAGTGCCGTGTGTAACAAACTAGACATTCCCCATCCTAACAGGAAATGTACATTCTTGGTGCATTCCAGGATTTCCTTTATCTCCAGTGCTGCAGTGCCCAGGTCCTGCTCATATCCTTCCTATGATTCACCAGCATGGCTGAGATTTTTTCCAGATTGTAGTAGAAACTGTTTGCTTTAGTTTCCAAGTGCACAAACTTAAACACCACTGTGGTGGATTCCATCCCCATCACTTCTGTTTCAGTGATCCTGCAACCCTGGTCTTGGTGCTCGGGGAGGGACACAGCCATTCTCTTCTCCAGCTGGCCTCAGACAGAGAATCACGGGATGGTTTGGGTTGGAAAGGACCTTCAAGCTCTCTCAAACCATGTTCTACCCCCTAGTGTGGGCAAGGACACCTTCCACTAGCCCAGGTTGCTCCGAGCCCCATCCAGACTGGCCTTGGACACTTCCCGGGATGGGGCAGCCACAGCTGCTCTGGGCACCCTGTGCCAGGGCCTCCTCACCCTCACAGGAAAGAATTTCCTCCCAGCATCCCATCTAACCCTGCCCTCTGGCAGTGGGAAGCCATTCCCCCTTGTCCCGGCACTCCAGTTCCTGGGGAGAAGTCCCTCTCCATCTTCCTTGACTCTCCTTCCCCAACACTGCCACAGCTGTGACAGTGCGGAGGGCAACAGAAACCACAGCGAATTTAGTGTTTGGTGCCCGTTTGGTGCCATCTTTGCCTGAAGAAGCCAAGTGTTTGTTCCACCTTAATACTGCCCCAGACTGCTCTAAGGTCCTGTCTGGTCACTTTTCAGGATACAAGGCTGGAAATGTTTTAACACTGTGTGTTTTGGAAGAGAAATTTGAGTTACAGAGTCTGGGGATGGAAGAAATTAACTGACAGAAGGGTGGACCTAGGTGAGTGTCAGGCTCTGCTCCCAGGGAACAAGAGACAGGACAAAAGGAAATGGCCTCAAGTTGCACCAGTGGAAGTTTAGGTTGGATATTGGGAAAATTTCTTCCCTGAAAGGATTGCCTAGTCCTGGCACACATGTCCAGGGCAGCAGTGGAGTCCCCATCCGTGGAGGAGTTTACTGGGTTAGTGGTAGTTCCAGGGGAGTAGTTGGACTTGATCTTTTCCAACCTAAACAAGTCCATTTTGCTATTCTGTAAATGTCCAACCCTCCAGTATTTCTACGGTGTTGCTGTGCTCAGTCATCATGTGCTTCTAAGAGATGATGAACAAACTGGAAGCTCATTCCCCACCTGGAAAGTGCACAACAAAAAGGTCGTAAGGAATCACATCTTTGTGTCTGCCTCTTCTTGGAACCATCCAAGCATTCCCAGGTGTGCCAATCCTGGCTCCAGGGACAGAACATGGAGACAGCCCCAGGGACAATCTGCAGTGCTAAGCCAGAGAAGGAATCCTTCTGTTTAAAAGGGAAATCTGGAGTTTTCTCTGTCTGCCTTTCCTTCATAGTAAATCATTGCAAACTTTCTTTACAAAATTTACAATTTTGTGAATTGGTTTTCAATAGAATAAAATCACTATCAGCACCTTGATAAAATCTCTATTTTGACATTCCTGAACCTTGATTATTGTGATGAGAAGTACCACACACCAAATTCCCAAAGAAGCTGTGAATGTGGCCTGGGAGACTCCAAGTTTCTCCTGAAGTATCACCCATCCTTTCCTGATCCAGGAGTCCACATCTGCTGCACACTCCTCCCCTGCACCAGAGCTGGTCAGAGGTAGCACAGAGCACACTTTTGTGAGGAAACATTCCTACACTAGCAGGAAATCTGGGAGAGAAGCAGGGGACACCCTACACTTTTCATGGTTGAGAGCGGATGGTCTCACTGTGATTTATCTCGGCCGTCACACAGCCCTTTTTAACTGGAATATTGGCACAGTTCTGTTAGACCATATTCCACAGGGTTCTTGAGGCTGTAGAGAGAAAACACTAGAAAGAAATTTTGTATTTTCACCCCAGAATAAGAGGAGCTCAGGATATGTCTGCACTGACTGGTCCTTCATGGGCTACCAACAGCTGGGACTGGGGATGTGTTTGGGGACCCTTGGGCCGTGCTCCATAGCTGGTTCCAGCCACCGTGGTGTGGAATAGTGAAGTACAGAATCCCAGAACCCCAGAACTGCTGGGATTAGAAGGGACCTCTGGAGATCACCCAGCCTGAACCCCTTGCTCAGGCAGGTTCACCTGGTGGCACAGGAACACTTCCAGGTGGGTTTGAAGTATCTCTAGAGACAGAGACTCCACACCCTCCCTGGGCAGCTGTTCCAGTGCTCTGCCCTCCTCCATGGAAAGAAGTTCTTCCTCATGTTGAGGTGGAACCTCTTGTGGTTTAGTTTAATCTCATCCTGTCACTGGGGACCACTGAAAGGAGTCTGGCACTATCCTCTGACACGCCTTGGAGACATTTGTCTGGATTGATGGGGTCCCCTCTCAGTGTTCTTTGGACTAACCAGGCCCAGTTCCTGCAGTCTCTCCTCATCAGAGAAGTGGTCCAGGTGCTGTGTGGTTCGGAGCAGTGGGATATGGTGTGGTTTGGCACACAGGAGCTCCTGGTGGCTCTGAATCCATCAGTCCCGGATTTATCGTGTTCCCATCTCCATAGCAACCAACACCTCGAGGGCACTAATGAATATTTCCAAACCACTCACTTTGAAGCACCACAAGAAGCCAGAGAGAAGAGACAGAGGCAGATTAAACCGCTTCTCCAGGCATATTTACAAATTCTGGCAGAGCTGAGAAAGCTTTCGTGCCCCCACCTCTCTCATCGCCACCTGGGACCATCCATCTGCCTTTATTTTTCCCTATTAGCTGATCAAGGACAGCTGAACTTTGGATGGATTCGTCTAATCTGTTTTCTTTCCCTTTCCTTTAGGGTCCACAGGAGGAGAGGTCGAAAACCGATCTTTTTATCATTTTCTAAGCTGTTTGCTGAAGAGCAACATTTCTCTGCCTGGCCACAACAGGCCGTGGGTGTCCTGTGGCCAGTGAGAGGAATCACTTCTCTCCCAAACCCAAGGCATCTTTATCCAAAACCTCCTCTCCAGACATGTGCTCACATGACAGCAAGAGAAGACTATATATTTTGGGAAATGAACCAAATCCTGGCTCTGGGGAAAGTCAGAAATTCCTTGGACATCTTCCCTGGGCCTGCCCACGAGTGCCACTGGGTCTCTTGGGTGATGCTGAAGCTCCTGCACCTCATGGACTCACCATGTTTCACCAACTCTCCCACATCTTGTGAAAGGCAGGACTAGAATGACCATTCAGCCTGATTTAATTAACCTACCACTCATTAGGCAAAGAATTGTCACCTGAATGTCAGAACAGTATCGGAGCAGTCAGAAAATAATGGAATTGTTGAGTTTGAAAAAGCCCTCTAAGTTCCCCCAGCACTGCCAAGGCCACCACTAACCCATGTCCCCAGGTGCCACATCCACATTTTGTAAATTCTTCCAGGGACAGTGACTACACCACTGCCCTGCGCAGCTGTGCCAGGGCCTGACCAACCTTTCCAGGAAGAAATTTTCCCCAGTATCCAAACCGAACCTCTCCTGGTGCAGCTTGAGGCTGTTTCCTCTTGTCCTGCCCCTGTTCCCTGGGAGCAGAGCCTGACACGTGTGCACACACACACTCCCCCTCCCCCAGCTGCACCCTCCTGCCAGGGAGTTTGGAGAGTGAGCAGGTCCTCCCTGAGCTTCCTTTTCTCCAGGCTGACCCCCTCAGCCGCTCCTGGTGCTCCAGACCCTTCCCAACCTCCGTTCCCTTCTCTGGACGCACTCCAGCCCTTCAATGTCCTTCTCGAACTGAGGGGTGCAGAACCGACCCCAGGACTGGAGGTGTTGCCTCACCACTGCCCTGCGCAGGGGGATGAAATCACAACAGTACCAGAGGACACAGGAGTGGGGAGAGCTGCTCCCGTGCCTGAGAGAGGCCAAGATTTCCTACTTTTCCCACTTTCCCTTCTTGGCCGAAGCATAAACCACAATACCACCTCCCAAGAATCTTCAAAATTGCGTTATTTATCCCACCCCCCCACCTTAAATGAGGCCAAACACACCTGCTCGTGAAACCCTGGGAGTTTTTTAAAGCATCAAAACCCAACACAGCAGGTGAAGCATTCTAGCTCCTTCATAGTGCTTCAGCCCATGATTTATTAAAACAATTAAGTCCTAGGAGAACAACCTGTTTTGCATTCAGTTTTTGCTACTGGATGATTTGTTGCCCTTACAGGAGAGCAGAGTGTGTAATGTTAAATTAGGTGTAGAAAAGAATAAGCAATTTACAACTTACAGGGGCTGCAAACCACCGGATGGGGCAAGGCTCCAGGGCAGAAAAGGAGGCTGGAGGGGACCTTCCTGCTCTCCACAACTCCCTGCCAGGAGGGTGGAGCCGGGTGACGGCAGGGCTCTGCTTCCAGGGAACAAGTGATGGGGTAAGAGGGAACGGCCTCATCTTGTGCCGAGAGCTTTGCAAGCTGCCCGGGAATCTCCTGCCGTCACAGACACTGTTCTCTGCATTTCAGCTCTGCCTGCCCAGGAACTGGCCTGGGGGCAGGGACGTCACATCCCGGCTGCCAGCTACACACAGAACCACAGGAGCATCCCCGGTCAGCCCAGCTCATGCAGCAGCACCAGGAATGACGCGGCCTTGGGCCCTGACCTTCCAGGCCAGGCTGGACAGGGCTTGGAGCAACCCAACCTGGTCTTGTGGAAGATGTCCCTGCCCATGGCAGGGCGGAGAACGGGATGAGCTTTAAGGTCCCTTCAGACCCAAACCACTCCATGATTTCATGAAACTTGAGCAGAGTGGTTTGTCCTTGGAGCAGCTTGCACAGGTATTGTTCCTAAAAGAGCTGGAGAGGGACTTTGGACAAGGGCCTGGAGTGGCAGGAAAAAGGGCTTCCCACTGACAAAGGGTTAGATGGGATATTGGGAAGGAATTCCTCTTCCTGTGAGGGTGGGGAGGCCCTGGCCCAGGTTGCCCAGAGAAGCTGTGGCTGCCCCATGGCTGGAAACGTCCAAGGCCAGGCTGGCCGGGTTTGGAGCACCTTGGGCTCGTGGAAGATGTCCTTGCCCACGGCGGGGCGTGGCACTGGATGAGATTTAAGGTCCGTCCCACCCAACGGATCCCGCGCTCGGGGATTCCTCCCCTCATGGCCCCGCGACAGCCCCACCATCACCGCGCCTGTCAATCAGCGCAGGGGGCGGGGCCGCGGCATGGCGCACGCGCAGGCGCCTCCCTGCCTCGCTCTTGGTCCCGCCCTCCGCTGCCATTGGCCGGCACGGGGCCGCCGCAGCCAATCGCGCGCGGGGAGGTGGTGGGGCCGGGCAACATGGAGGAGTACGCGCGCGAGCCCTGGTGAGGGGAGCGGAGCCGGCCTGGGCCGGGATCGGGATCGGGATCGGGATCGCGATCGGGATCGGGATCGGGATCCACGAGCGCCGGGAAGAGGCGGGGGAGCGGTGCGGGCGCGCCCCGGGGCTGGTCGCCGTCGGGGGGCGGGGTTGACCTTGCTGGGGCCCCCAGAGGGAGGCGGCGGAGGCCGCTCCGCGGGGCCCACTCGGGGGGCCTAGGCAGCCGAGCCCCGCGCGGCGTCCCGGAGCGGCGAGGAGCCGACGGGGCTCTGCGGCCAGCGCCGCTCATGCGCCTCCGGGGGCGGAGGGCGCTGCAGTGACGGTCCCACGTCGGGCAGCGCGTCGGTCCTTCAGCACCTCCTGTTTCGCAGTCCCACGTCTGTCCCTCATCCTCAGCTTCCCTTCCAGCCTTCCCTTATCCTTAGTGCCTCCTCATCCTCAACCCCCATCGGCCTCAGCCCCCCGTCATCGGCTTCACTATCCTCAATCCACCCCCATCCTCAGCTCCTCACATTCTCAGTCTCTCCTTCACTCTCAGGCTCCCGTCCCTTAGCTCCCCTCCTCATCCTCAGTCCTTTCGTCATCCTCAGATTATCCATCCTCAATCCTCCCTCATTTTCAGCTCGCCTCATGTTTCCCCCCGATCTACAGCTCCTCCAATCATCAGTCTCCCCTCATTCTCAGCCACCATCTCAGTCCCCCGTCATCAGTCCTCACTCTCATCCACGGCCCCCCCGATCCTCAGCGCCACCATTTTCCACACCCCATCTCAGCCTTCCTACATCTACGGCTAGCCCCCCTCACTTTCAGCCTCCCCCAGGCCCCACTCAGCCTTCTCTCACCCTTAATTCTTCCTCTGTTCTCTCCCTCATCCTCAGTCTCCTCCATCCTCAGCCTCCCCCTGCCCCAGCCTTCTCTCACCCTTAATTCATCCTCAATCTCCACTCAGCCCCCAAGCCCACCCCCATGCTTGGGCCCCCCAGGCTTCCCTCACCTTCCAGTGGCCCTGCCCCTCTCCTCCCCCATTTCCATAAGCCTAGCCTGACCCCTTGCCCCCTTCATGCCAAGCTGGCAGTGTCTGAATCCTGTCACAGTTCAGCACTGTCTTTGTAGACCTACATCCACACTGGTTGCAAGTCAAAAGCTGTATTTGTAGTAAAAAAAGTGTTAAATGCAAGCTCAGCTGCAGGGTTACTCAATCCTGGGCAGCGTTTTCTCTACATGGAGAGGGACTTGGGACAAGG
>VYZQ01017055.1:0-11813 GCA_013400655.1 Mystacornis crossleyi
TGGCTGGAGAAGGCAACACTACTTTTCCTCTGAACCCTGCATGAGTTAACACCACCCACCTGGTGGTTTAACACCAGCCAGGGATTAAGTCAAATAAAGCAGATGGAGGTGGGGATCTGGGTTAGATGGGTGGCCAGGTTGCAGGACACGGGGCCAAAGGGCAGCAGGCTCTATCTCAACCCCCACCTACTTGAGAATTCTGGGAGTGATGCCATGAGGTGTGGAATATCCCCTGGATCAGCTGGGATCAGCTATCCTGGCTGTATCCCCTTCCAACTGCTTGTGTACTCCCAGTCTCCTTTCTGGTAGGGTGGGAAGCACAAAAGGCCTTGAGGTTGTGTAAGTTCTGCTCTGTGCATTATCAGAGATCACATCTCTGTAATATCATTACTGTTTGAAGCAGAAACCCATAACACAGCCCCATACAAGCTAATGTGAATAAAATCAAGTCTATCACAAAAAAAAAGTAAATTTTTTGTAGATCATTTTTAACAGCTGATGGTTGGCATTTGAAGGAGGGAATGAACAGTGAAATGAGAGGGATGGTGGTGTTGTTAGTATGAAGGACACGGAAGCTCTTCTGTATGCAAGGAATATCACTGTATCTTTGTCAATCTCTTTAGTAGGAATAATGAGTCAGTTTGTGGTCTCCTAAAAACTTCCTTCTTCACTGTATGTTTAGTTTCCAGCATGACCAAATGTGCTGTAGAATTCTGAAGCTTAGATTCTGCAGCCACAGTGCGCATCCCACCGGCATCCGTGGGAACAAATCCTCACATTGGTGATGGATTCATTCATAATGGGATGGTTTTGGCAAACCAGACAGTGTCAATTTTGGGGATCTCTCCAGACCGAGAACCACAATTAAAATTTATGGATCTGATAAGATCTAAAATTCCTACGGATATTTTTGAGGAGCTTATTTTCTGTTGTATGTTTAATATGCATTAGGAAATCAGCTCAGTGAGAAGAGATGCTTCCTGAAGGTGCAGATAGAGACTGAACAGCACTGATTTTCTCACTGCTTGTGCAAAGCTTCTTCACTGCTCACATTACCATCTAGCAGTTAACTTAGCAATTATACAACAGGAAGGAGGCTGGAGACCATCAGTTAATATTGACCCCAGTGCAGCACAAGCTTAGCAAATAGTACATTTTGCATTTGCTGTTGTATATTTAAGTATTTGTCTATTGAAGAGGAAACACTTAGTCAAGGCTGTAAATAGTAACATTTTTAAATTATTTCTTTAATCTAGGAAGGAAATATCACTGAATTTGAGATGCTAACATTTGAGAATGCTAACAAATTCTCAAACTGTTCTAGATATCTGACATTTCACAAATTAGTCAGTTGAGAGGAAGTGCTTACATGAAATTAAGTTAAACAGCTACAAGTCTAGACACTGCTATTACAAATTCTGCAATAAATAGTACATTGTAATATTTCCAGTCAAATATTTTCTATCAATCCTTTTCTTTTTAACAGAAATTTTTTTTAAAAATGAAATCTTTTATGGGATACTTAACTGAAAAATATAGATGTACCTTAGGAGATTAAACCACTCCAAATTAAAAAAAAAAATCCTGGATAAAAAAAAAATTCTCCCAACTTTCATGTTGTGACAAATAAAATGCAAGGGAAAAAATAAGCCTTTCTTCCAGACTAGACAAATTAGACTTTTATTATGCTTCTTTCACTTGGGCAAGCAGTCTATCCAAACAGGATCTGGCAATCCTATTTGTAAATATGTCATAAAAATATATTTTATTTCCAAAAATTCAAATATCTCTTATTAAATATTTCACATTTGTAATCAGTAGATACCATACAAAATCTTTTTTCTTATTTTTTCCAACAAAACAGTGACTGCATGCAGGAAACCCACCTCATTTCCCAGGAAATGTCCAAAATTTTTCCATTTTAAAATACTTTATTTATATTTCTAGAAAGGAGACTTTTCCTTTTGTTTTACTGTCTTCAATAGGGAGGCAGTAGTTTTAAGTCTGAAGAAAATTCAGTGTTAAACTGGCTAGGTGAAATATACAGAACAAGACCTTTGGTGCTTCTAATAAAACCATTGTCTAACTAACAGCTACATATGTGCCCCCTAACACTAACTACTTTGGCTTCCAGAAGTAAAAATGCATCCATGCAATAGATTACTGCAAAGATGCAGTTTCAAATGTGAAATTTTAAACACTATTTACTTCATCTAAAGTGCAATCATGATTTTTAGTTTTATTTTTTAAATTTATGTGCATTTAAATGAAGTTTAGTGTAGAAGTACATGCATAATGATGCTGAGATGAGATTATTCTTTCTTGTACCTGCTTCACGTTATCTTATAGAGAGCATAAAATAATTCAGTGCAAATGGTACTTTATTTTTCAGAAGTTTTTAAACTTCCTAAGTAAGATCTAAGATAAAATAAATTTTTTATCTTTTCCACAAGAGCAGCACTGCACCAGCGCTGCACCAGTATTGTGGCATACTACGTCATCTTTCCCTGCCATCATTTGCAAGTTTGATGTTTCTTCTGTGCAACTACATTGAAGACAATGGGACTCTCTCCCATCTGGAGCTCCTTTTGCTCCGTTTCCCATTTTCTGTTCTCCAAAGCAGAAGATTGGAAGTTGTCTCTTAACTTTAACAATGTCTTCCTGCAGTTGCTGAGCTACAGTTCCAGTGGAATGAAGAGTTTATCTATGAAAAATCTGTAATGGGAAGTTTGAATTTCCCTCTTCTTTCCTCTCATGGTTCAGAGTTCTGCCTGGGCTCTGAGTCAGGGCCACGCCTTGGGTCAGCCCCACAGAACTGGGTCGTGGTCCTGTCTAAATCTTCACAGGTGCAGCACATCAGCTCTGCCCCGGCTTTCCCACAGCACCTCCACAGTTGCATCCCAGCTTCTTGACCTTTATTTTTAACACCAATTCCAACGTTAAATGATATGAAGAGAAAACAAGTAGGTAGTGTTAATGCTGGCCCAAGCTAAACCTGAAAATTACAACAGTTGCAAGGCAAAATTAACCAAAATACTGTAGAGCGCATCAGGCTTTTACAGGCTGTGAGCTGACAAAGTCTAAGGCTAAAATTCATTTTGATTTGATTACAAAAGGGATTGATATTGACTAAAACCCCCATGGAGTCTGGAATTTCAGCAGTGTTAAAGAACAAAACCTGATGTGGAGTTCTGATAAAGACAATATCTGACCATAAACATCCCTAAAATGAAATATTTTCATGACAATAACATCTGGCCAGATCAATTATATGAAAGCTGTGAGCATTGCCATCCTATTCCTGTACATTTTTCTCACACATGATATTAGTATTGATTTCTAATCAAATTGGAATTAATTTAAAACATGAGTCAGAGCACACACTGAAGGCTTATAACAGCAATGTCTAGTAGTAGGCTTTCCTTATTTTTCCTGGCTCTGAAAGATTTGGCTTTCAATTTCTTTAAACTGTTCATAAAACATAATTTATTGAACAAACACGTGGAAGCACCAAATAAGCAAGTTTTGCACCTTGGGGCTCCAAATACATGGTCTTCAGTTAAAAAAGAATTAAGGCATTCTGTAAAACAGCTTTCAATTGTCTTTCCTAAGTACTTCAAAATGGGTCATGAACTCTTTTAAGACATCTTGGGTTTCTATTCACTTGAAACAACATGAGCCCTTCATTGTTCATCTGGGCTATATTGTGATTCCAAGAGTTCTGCGTTTTCCTTTTTTTTTTTTTTTCAATTTGGTTTAAGGTCTGCTTCAAAAGCATAAGATTAATATGCTATGACAAAGAAAAACTACACGTCAAAGATTAATACCTGGGTTGAAGAGCTCTTTGAAATATATGTAATAGTAAGACAGGTTTAATACTATCATTGTGATTTGTTTGTTTAGAGATTTTTGAAGGGTTTTAATAATATTAGTCAAAGTTTTGGGGGATTTTTTTTTAAATGTTCAGACACAATATTGATAAAGAGTTGTTTTTAGCACTTAGTTTCACCCAGCAGGAGTTATAGTTCAAAGCTTGAAATAAACATTTCCTACATCCATTTGACTTTTTTCTGGTTTTCTGGTTAAAAAAGCTAATGAATATCAAATTAATAAGCAGCTAATGAATCAATAACATATGTATCTACACATTTTCATTGTGCATCTCCAAACCAAGGAAAGTTCTCAGAATTGTTCAAAATGTTTTATGACAGATGTTATGGAATTTGATACCCTCATGAACACACCTGAATGTACTGAGAGCAGCACTGAAAGAATGTCTGCAGCTGCCTTGGGGCAGGACTGCTACTGGAGGTGGATGGACCCCTGCTGCATGGCATGTGTCAAGGGAAAATGTTGTTCTACTCTTCCTTGGGCAGAAAACACAGCTTGAGAGTGATGTGATTTTGCCATCATGCGCCTCCTTGTAATAAGATGGTGCTCTTATTGTGTTATTTATGAGGGGTCACATGTCTTTGAAAAAATAAACAGAGATAGCAGAAATATCCCTGGTACTTCCTCCCTCATCTTACAGAATTTCAGGGACTCTTAGTGATTCACTATGGCTAGTTGGGCTCCTGACATCTAGTGCCGTCTCTAATTAAATTTAAACAAGTTAAATCACAGCTTTTCATGTCCTCGCACATGAATCAATCTCATTCTGTTCTGGGATTTCTACCAGTTTTGTGAATTAAATTGATTTTTACTTTTCTATTCATCCGCATAGCTACATGAATAAATTTAAAGTGAGTTTGCACTGTGAGCTGGGTTAGAAATTTACTTCATATGACTTCTCAAACTAGACTGAGAAATGTTCGGCACTTCCAGAACTAGGTTTTCAAAACTTAGAGGAATTTAAAGAACTTGCTTTATTGTTGAATTCAATCCCCTGCTGTCTTAAACAGATGTAGTATGTGTGGGCTCTTTTTCTATTTAGTCAGAACAACTGGCCAGATTTTCAAAATAAAATATTGTATTGGGAGTCATTCAGCACAGATTTGCCTCTGATAGCAGAGGAATTAGTGACCTCAGATTCTTAATGCCATGGAACATAAGCCTGACAGAGGCAATAATAACCAACATTAGAGAACTTGAAATAATAACCAGGTCTTTCAGACAAACGCAGAGAGCAAAAATGCTATGAAAAAGAATCAGGACAGCAGGTAGACAGATCTGGATGCACTCAGATCTGGAAAGGACGAAGCATTTTAATTTTTTTTTACACATAATCATTGAAAATAGATTTATTGTACTTTTCCTTCTATATGGCTTAAATTTCCTGAAAACTTAAACCAGTATCATGTACATTTCAATAGTCATTGCATTCGTTAAGGACCAGCTGTCAAGTAAAACTGTAGCAGCCCTGAATATGTAGTTGAGACAGGCTCCAGGCAGTTGTTGTGCAACTTATGATGAAGAGCCTTTATCAGGACTGAAATGAGGGGGTTGTTTTTGTTTCACGTGTCAACTTGTCCGTCCCTGAAATACTTCTACAGAATGTTATAATCCCTTAGTTAAACCCTGAGTTTAAGTCAAAATACATAAATTAATGAAGAGATACTTTTTGATTGTTTTGGAAGACAAGTTATCTCCTTGCTTACCTAACTGTTTCACAGAAAAATGTATTTAGTATCTTCCACATTTCTTGATGAGAAACAAGGTGTGTGAAAGTGACTTGACTCAGAAATCCTGATAGTTTGGAGGAGTAGCTGTAAGACTTTTCTCTTGTTCCAGCCTCTCTAGTACTCTCAGTGAAAGCAGTGGAAAATGTGTCTTTATTGGGAAAGAAAGAGAGATCAAGATTTCAAATGATTTATATAAATAACTATCTTGAAATAAATCAATCTGCAATTCCAAAAGGCTTCATGTTTCTTACAGACAGCTGATCAGATACTTGCAGTGAAAGCCATCAGCAAATCCCACATGCAGTATTCACCATTTATGTGGTGCATTTACAGATCTTTGCTAAGCGAGTGATGGAAGGGTAAATAATTTGCCTTATGGAGCAATCTGAGACTGTTTTTCATTAAATGCAGAACTACATGAGCTGCTTACAGAAGGGAGACAAATTGGAACTGGAGTTAAATCTCCAGGGAGAGAGTCATTGCTCCAGCATGAGAGACACTTTGAAAACTTTCCTAAAACATGAATGTGAAAACCTCAGTACCCCAGATGCACCAGATTACAGTCGCTGTATGGATTATTCATTGTTTTCATCACAGCCTGGATTTTTTAGAGTTATAAACAAGTGTGGCACAATGGCTGGACCATAAAGTGCCACTAAAGGCTCTGCTGCAACCAATCCAAGCTCTCAACTGAGCTACAGCTAAAAAGTTCCCTGTGTCAGAATTAGTGCCATACACGGCACTCTGGAAGCCTAAGGTGTGGGTGAGGTGTCCAAGGTTACCAGTAGGAAATAATGTGAAGAAAGGCTACATCTAAACCCTCTGGAAGAGAGATTTGAAGGACAGGGACCCATTTGGACCAATTAGAGAGAGAGTGTTCAATATGTAAGAAACACCCTGGAAGAAACACAAAGAAGTTTGCAAAGTAGAGAGGAAGGGACTGAAGTACAGTGCCACTGGCCCAGCAACACTGATTTTTGATTCTGTATAGAAATTAAAAAAATGATTTCTGTGTGGAACAATCCATGAAGTATTAATGAAGAAAACACCACTGTTACTGCCCAAGTCATATAAGAAAACCTCAAAATATGAGGTATATTTTCAGCTCTGTGTGCCTGCTGGCTTTAGAAGGAGCACATAGTCTGTGAGCTCAGTTACCTTCATTGTAGAGCCTGTGCAGCTCCACTCAGGACACTGGGTCCCTGCCATCTGCGCTCAGAAAGGACGTCAAAAAGAGACGGCACTGAAACACCACCGGCAGAGGCAAAATAATTACATGCAGAAAATTAAGCAGTATCTTTGTGTATAACAACCCAAACATCCAACAGTAGATATAAATTACCAAGTTCTTCCTGCAGAAATTAAAAGTGAGATCAACCTTATTGCTTAGTGCTTTGTCAAGGGTCACATTTAAAGCTGTGCTGACCTGACTTGGTTCAGTTCACATGATCAAATGACGTGGAAAAAAAAAAAAGTTTTAAGAGATTATAAACAATATTTTAACAGATAAACCAAGAGCCAGATTGCATTCTGGTAATGCTGAAAGACAAAAATATCTATATCATCTATGTCTATATCTATATCTATAGATATATAAATGTTATATTTATGGAATATGTTCATTTGCTGAAAGTTGTTATCAATGATCTCTATGTACAGATTGGAGAGTGAAATTTTAATCACTTATGACATTTCTATCCATCTACTCTTCATGTTTTTAGCTCTGTGTCTGCAACTCAAGTAGAGAGGGAAAGTTCACAGTGTGGTAGAAGGCAAAGTGTCTCTTTATTCTTGGAATTCATCCACAGGAATGCCTCCTCTAAAATAAATTCCCTGGAAAGAAAAGAGAAGAGGAGAGGAGGGTAAGCAACAATTGTTTTTTTTATCAATTCAAAATGAATAGTGACATTTATGCAACATATAGGCATAAATATCTTAAGATTTATTATGTTTCCCATGTCAAAAAAAGTTATGGAGCGTGTTTGCTATGATCATGAGCTTTTCTGGGGTCTTGCCCTTTATTTGGATTAACAGTCTCCTATACCAATGCAGGCAGCTGGAAGAATGAATACAAGAAAGAATGAGAACATATGAAAGAATAGGAATTTTAAAAGAAAGGAAATACAGGAGCTGAAACTAGAAATTAATAAACTGATTTTACAAAAAAAAAAAAGTCTGAAGTATTTAAAAGAAAAGATGTGGAAGAAAGTTGACATGAAAATCTTGCTGAGCTGCTGATACCAAGCTCTAAAGCTGAACCAATCCTTAGATTCCTTTGCAGTGTTTTTTTTATTTTCTAGCTTAATCAGATTTAGTTGCTTTAATTGCTTAGTTGCTTTCCTGCTCAGCAAGAAAGCAAAAGAACAATTTCCCCCTTTATATTATTTGGTCCCCCCTACATTTACTTTATAGAATATCTTTATAAGATGTCTCCTCTTACTCATTCTCTCTCTAAATGAGACAATATTTCAATTTCCTTCCATAGAGTAGCCTTTTTGATAACACTTCTTATCTGTTTGTGAACCTTTCATTGCTGTCACATCCTTTTCTGAGATAGAATGATAAGAAGTGAGCCAAATATTCTGAAGAAGAATCTCTAATTGATCTTTGTAATGACAGTATCAGTTTCTTTGTGCTGTTTCCTAGCTTATTTTCACATCTTGTTCTTGCAAGCAATGCTTTGGACTTGAACAATTATTAGAGCAGAAGACATGAGCAGCTTAAACTTCCTTTCTATTGTACAACAGCTTGATTTTTTTCAATAATTCAATTAACTGTCAGCTCTATACCCTTCCTCCAAGCATCCTGACCTCTCTGAAGCTGTTCAGAGCTTTCTCTAGTTATTTACAGCTCAAATGTTTGCTCTCCAAATATCCATGCTGAAGTAGTCTATCCTGCATCACAATATGCATGCAAATCTCCTTTCTCCTCTCAGCTCCCATACAGTGAGTTGTATTTCATAACTTTCTAAAAATAATTTTTAAAAAACCCCAAAAACTCAGAACAAAAGCAAGGACGTGAGATTTCAGGCTCACTTTCCATTATAACTCTCTGAGGGGATGCAAATGCATCAGCTCAAATTCTTTTTACTAACTTCTTTCACCAGCTGTGAGAAGGAGAGAGATCTTGCCATCAAGTGTTCTGAAAGATTCAAAATATGATTTATACATGATAATAAATGAAAACTTTTGAAAACAGTACTCCCAAACTTGTCCCCTCCCTCCCCTCAATCTGGAAGCCAGTACCGAGAGACTGACAGCAGCGATGCCAAGGGAAAACCTGTGTGCCTGTCTTGTGCATATCTTCCTACCACCAAGCCACCCTGGCACCTAACCAAGGCTTCTCTTGAGGTGTCAATGCTTGTGTAATGTGATGCTGCTCCTCTCTTTTCCGCCCTTACTTCCCTTCCATTTCTGCAGTCTTTCACCCTCAGCAGCCCCCGGCTCCTCGTCCCCAGCTCTCTCCTCCCACTGCACGTCCCCTGCCCTCTCTGTCAGCAAGCTGCACCACCTCCTGTCCGCTTAACCCTGAGGGTAAAAGTGTCTGGGGAAGGGGATCAAGCACCCCCTCTGTTCCCTCCACCACTCCTGCTGACCTTGATCCAGATGGTGTCCTGATCTTAACGTAAGCTCTCCTGCAGGTGTCACCCCAAGAAGAGCTTAGCCTTTTTATTTGTACAACCACTTTAGCCTTTTGTTCCCCCAAGACTTTCTCATTCAGAAAGTGCACACAGCTAACACAATTAGCAATGCTTTCCTATAGCCTTTTGCAATTCAGTGTGTCCACTGCCTTTTCAAAGTCTCTTGGTATTAAACTTGCTGTTCTTTCTCCAGGTAGGATTTCTAAAATTCCCTTAGAAGAAATCAGGGCAAATTTATGCTGCTTGTTGCTTACAGCTCTTATCATTTTCTGTTTATATTTAAGGGCTATTCTGTTGTCATTTTTCTTACGTTGTGGAATTTTATAAATACATAAATATATTAAATATGTTTGTTGTAAAGTGTTGCCTAGATTTACTCACATGCTGGTGCACCTCTCGATTAAATGACTGATACAGATCAGTGAGTCAAAGGCACTTTATATGCAGATATATTCTGTGTTTATCCTGCAGCCCACCCACTGCCAGCAAATACAATTATAATATCATAATTGGAAGAGAGCAGGAGAGATACGGGGTGTATCTGCCTCACTTGCTATGTATGTATGTACCAGTGCAGGGATGTATAAAATTCATATGTGCATACTCAGTGAGGGTGAAAAATAAAGGAAATTAAGTGAAACAAAATGTCCTGGGCAGTATGATTGCAACACATTCAAAAAGTAGCATATTGGCACCAAGGGCACTTGTGGAGGTCTCCATTAAGTGCAAGGCTAATGGTACTCCAAACCTCATGCGCTGGTTTGCCTGGTTTTGGTAGAACATTTAAAGCACAGCACTCAGGGAATGGGAGGGAGAAGGGCAGTGCACTGGTTCTGCCTCATGCACAAGCACATTTCTCTCTCACTTCATATCTTTTACACAATTAAGATTTATTAAGGAAATAATTGCAGATGATTTAATAATAGCATTAAATTCTGCAGGAATGTGTTTTTCCAGGCTTTCAAAAATAAGGCAATACAAGAGCAGCAAAATAATATAATTAGAAATAATAACTTTGAAAGAAGACACCTTGCTGTGATGTGATTTGTAGAAACAGCTATGATACAATCACAATGACTAAGTGTTTGCCGTGCTAGAAGGTGTTTACTCCCATACAGAGATGGCTGTGAATTTTGCATCAAAACATCTTTTGAAATAATCATGCTGATTTTGTCTAAATCAAAGTTTAATTCTCTTGAAAAAATTAAATATGGCATAAATTTTCTGTCCATTTTGAAAGGTCATAATAACTTATTAGTAAAATACTCTCTTCTGTTCTGGTACCTCATTTTCTCCTAATAATTTGTGTTTTCATTGCCATTGAAACTGAACACTGAATTGTACAGGAGAAGAAAAAGGATGTACTTGCTCTTAAAAAATAAGAGAAAATGTTTCAGTGAGGTAGAAGCTCTCTTTAGCCACATTAATAAAATTGAAGTAGAGCATCCTAACAGCATTAACAAGAGCTAGAATTATGCTAGTGACTGCAATTTCTGACAGTAAAAAACAATGAAGTACGAGAATTGAATTAGAAGATTAGAAACAATTTTGAATTTTTCCAAACAACTCAAAATCCAAATGTTGAGTTTCCTTATAAAAGAATGCTTTTGTAACATAAGAAGCGGAAACATATTTGAAAGAGAGTGGAAATGAAAACAATAATTCTTAGTTTCACTACTTATTTTATATACGTATTTGTAGACAGGCATTTTGACATGAAGAAAAATGTATTGCATGAAGTAGGTTACTATCATTCTCATGGCAGCAGAAGAGACTTTTCCAGGCTTCATAGCAAAGCTATCACAGGGAAGAGGAGTGGATTCCGTGGAGCTAGGAAGCAGAACACAGTTTTGACAACCAAGACCTTCAGTGCCTGGGAAGAGCAGAAGGGCAGCCCCCTGGCTCTTTCCTTCCATGAAGAAATCATGAGTGTGAGTTTGAACTCCCAGGCAGCCAACATCGCACCAGGGGACTGAGAAGAGCATAATGCAATGAGTTAATGTGGGAGATTGTGACAGCTCTGAAAATGTAGAACTCCAGATGTGTGTGTGCAAGTGTGGTGTATATCTCTGTCCTTCTCTTGCATAGATAATGATTCTTCAGTAACTTTTTAAAAAATAGAAAGCTAAAGAAACTTCAGTCAGCTGATAGGTACTCATGACAAATAAGTTTCTGTGCAGCTGCTTACATGTGTATTTCAGGCCATATATTAAGGTGTTAGACATAAATATTTTTTAATGCACTTATTCTTCAACCATCTCTTGAGATTATTCCACTAATAATATCAGGGGCTGGTCCCTCTCACTGTTCCATATGGTTTCTATACAAAGGAATTTAGCAAGGAAATGTCATTCGAATTTATTCTCCTATAAGCTTTAGGTAATGAGTTGTTTGATTTTCAGTTCATGTAATTTGGATAATTATTTTCACATTTTCCCAGCTAACCCCTTCTAAAATTAGAGGTCTTCACTGGACTCATGTGTTGATGTATCTGAGAGGGGACACTATGAACTGCACATACCCATACCCATAGAGAACCTTACTTAGGGTCT
>VYZQ01017055.1:39788-50848 GCA_013400655.1 Mystacornis crossleyi
ACTTGTTACAGGTAGTCATATAAGGGCTGTCCAAGAATCTCAAATGCTGCCATGACATCTCTGAACTTCCTTGACTGCTTGCTAACCAATAAACATGCTCCAGCACTGTCTCCATGGCCCATGCCCAGCACCGACAGGACTGAGTGATAATGTCAATTCCTGCTCACACCAGCACTTGTGCTTGTAACAGTTCCTTGGTATATACAGATATGAAAAATTATAGCATTTTTCAAGGCCAGATTCAAGGGGATTTTGAGGTCTTAGGGTTTTTTGGTGTTTTTTTCTATCTATCTCTCTATCCATCCATCCATTATACTATAAAATTAAGAAATTGAAGGCAAGCACTACTGATGATGTATCTGCGCTTTTATTTCTGTCAGTCTATCACTACTGATACTTTAGTTTCATTAAGAGACAGTAAAGCAGCATTTTTGGAAAAAAAAGTAAAGAATACTCTTTGCCCCATATTAGATATGCTTTGAAGCATTTTAAAATGCTTGGCTTATGTAATGCGGCTTTTACCGAGACCTAGGTCACAAGACAGGAGCAAAACCCCAGAATATTTTCCCCAAAAGTCAAAAAAACCTCTGCTTTTATAATGTGATAGGTAGTGCTGAATACCAGCTGGATACATGGTTAAATTATTATATAACTTAAAAATATNCAAGCTACGTGCAAAATATTTTTTCTCTATTATACTATAAACAATTTGCAGGTGTTCATAGTTTACAAAAACAGATATTTTCCGTAAGAGAGAAAATTCTCTCACGGGACAGAAAGAAGCAAGAAATCCTTGCTTGGCAGTCCTTTCTGCATCCACAAACACTTATAGACTGACTAAGTGAATGAACAGTGAGTAAAAGGGTAGTAGCAGAAGCCTGAACATCTGCTCAGGAAACTCTGCATTAAGGGAGTTGATATAAAAAATGCTGCCCTTCATAGGCTCCTCCTTTTGTACTTGCTTCCTTTATGTTTTTCGTGGTATTTGCACCTTGATCTCTGGCAGGCTTATAGTTCTTCAGAACTTCTTTCACAGGCCTATGGAACTACACAGTGTGTAATGTTCAGCATTAATCTCCTGCTCTCTCAAATCATATTTATTTGCATGTGTTTGCATGGTATAACTTGTACTGACAAAAGCTCTTCAGAAGTCGGAGGTTTTCCAGTCATTCTTCACTCAAGTGAATACTCAATATTCTTGCTGTGCCAAAAGATAACAGAGCATATTACACTAAATCATTATGTTTACATTTACAGTTAAGGCCATAATATTACAATGGCACAGCTAAAGGCTAAGAGATATAGAATTCTTGAGAAAACTATTTCTACAGACTTTAAAATTTCATTACTCCTGATACTACCTCAGGATCCAGGATCTGATTTCCTAAGGGCTTCCTAAAAGGCCTCTGAAAGGGTCTATGTTTTCTTTCTATAAGAATTCTGAACACAATAAAGAAGGAAGTTAATCAGAGCAGTTAATCCGGTAACTCCATGCTTTGTCTTTTTCTATTAACATTCCAGATCTAGCAGTCCCTGTCTACTAACACATAAATTTGGAGTAGCTCCTTTCCTACCTTTTAACTGATCATGATCTCTATGAACATATTCATGCTTATCAGTATAAATATGTACATTTTAGGCCTTGGCTTCACAAACAATTAAACCAAATATTTACAAAATATACACAATAGAATCCTACATTTGTTAGTGTGATTCATGTTTAACACTAGTGTGTAATAAATCCATGTCTGTGTTGGCACAACCATTTGCTTGCACTTTTTAAAATTCTCAGGATTAAAAAAAGGATATTGTCAATCTTCTCTCTCAGATGTGTTACCCTGATGAAAAATAATTCCTAGAAAAAGTTCTGCACCAAACTCTGAGAACAGGTTGCCATGAGCAAAAATGAAATGTGAGGGAATGTGGAAGTTATGATCAGTCAAATTACAACAAGCATAGAAAACTGGGGGAAAAAAAAAAAGGAATAATAAGGAGAAAATTCCATCTTTTTTTTTTTTTTAATATAAACAGTGGCACATTCTCTGCCTGAATCTTAATCTGCGTTAGTGCAAAGTGCTTTTCAAATCTGCTAGTTTCTTGATCAACTTTCCTAACTGATTAAAATACCTGAAGGAATGCCCTAGAAGAATATATTATTTTATGGGCATGACTTTTTCATATGAATATGAACATAAAAAATGTAAGAAAAATCCATTACTGACTCTGAAGATAATTAGCCTCAAACTGCAAGTTGTTAAAAAAAACCCCAACAACTCGATTTGTGAACCTTTTGACTGCATAATTCTCATAAATTTAATTATACTGCAAATTCAGAANTCTTGCTACCTCAGCCCTGGAACCAGCATATTGCTGGGCCCCTTGGAAATAACTTCAGCCATACAGACAAACCTTTCCCTCTGAATGATTTCCACTTGAACATACATATCTTAGGGAAGCTGCCAAATCCTTTTCCTACACTGCTCAGCTGCAGAGATGGCATCTAACTACACCTCAGGGGACTTTTATGAGAACTTGTTAAGACTCCTGAGGATTAAGGCTGACCATAATTGTTCATATTTTTTTCAGATCTCAACTTATTGCTCTCTAATCTGCAGCAAGACATGCTCTTTTGAAGTGATATAGCACCAAAATACATATTTTTCTGTACTGAGTGAATTGGAAAATCATGTGGTTTTAATTAGCTGTAAAAGGACAGTACTGCAGCTGGTACTACAAAGCATATGAAAAGATTTGCCTTGCTTTGGTTTTCCACTTAGAGAATCAAAAAGTTAAGTGCCTGCTTTTGTACAGTGAGTGATGAATGTGAATTATTTGGATAGGAGAAGGCGTGGGGTTTTAAACACAGACTCTTGCCATTTCACTTTGGTGCTGATGGGTGGCTGCTAATTAACTCCTGCTCTTGTGCCTGTTTCTAGATCATTACTGAAACTGTGTTAGTCATAGACTCCCTGAGATGTTTTACAACATTTCTTGAATAACAGGCAGCTGGTGTACAGCGACAGCACAGCATACAGGCTCCAGTCGACTGCATACTCACTTGCATGCTCCCAGGCAGGGGAAGGCAAAACAGAGAAACCTGCAGAAAAAACCTCTGAGGGGTAAAAAAGGAGATGTCTCCAGAGGGGGATTTCTGCCTCCCTGTTCTGTAAACTGCTGTGGTCTGAAAGAAAGAACAGGAACTTCAGGTGGTCAGGTGGCACATTTCCCTTCCTTGAATGTCTGCTTTTGGAGATGCTAAGGAACAGTGCCAAATGTGCTCCATTAATAATTCTTGAAGCTGTATGAATATGTTTCATGTATTCAGTGGTAGTCACTTCAGGAGAAACAAACTTCTCTCAGGCTCCAGCTTCCCAGCTATCTGCATTAGCCTCACTCAGATGAAAAGAAGCCTGCAACACAAGCACTGAAGATTGGAACATGTAAGCAATGAACATTAGAGGCCAATTAATATTTTCTGTTTTGCCAGAGTTTGCCTTCAATCTTTGAAAGTATATACAAGCAACTTTTATAGAATCATAGAGTCACAGACTGGCTTGGGTGGGATATGACATTAAAGATCATTTAGTTCAAACCTTCCTGCCATGTGCAGAGACACATTTCACTGGACCAGGTGGCTCAAAACCCCATCCAACCTGGCCTTGACAACTTCCACAGATGCGGTGTGCACAGCTTCTCTGGGCAACCTCTTCCAGTGCCTCACTATCCTCACATGTGAGGAATTTCTTCCTAATATCTAATCTAAACCAACACTCTTCCAGTTTGAGGCCATTCCCCCTTGTCCTATCATTACATAAACAGTCTCTCCCTTATAAATGGTCTCTCTCAGTCTTTCTTGTGGGCTCCCTTCAGCCTTCTGGAAGGCTGCAATTAAGCCCCAAAACCCTCTCTTCTCCAGGCTGAACAATCCCAGTTCTCTTTACCTTTCCTCATAGGACAGGTGTTCCTCCTCTGGACTCTCTCCAACAAGTCCATGTCCTTCATGGGCTGAGGACCCCAGAGCTGGATGCAGCACTGCAGATGGGGTCTCACCAAAGTGGAGTAAAGAGGCAGAATCCCCTCCCTCCCCCTGCTGCTTTGGATGCAGCCCAGGACACGTTTGGCTTTCTAGGCTGCGAGCACACACTTCTAGGGTCATGTTCAGCCTTTCATCCACCAGCATTCCCAAGTCCTTCTCCTCAGGCTACTCCCCACCTGTTTATCCGTCAGCCTTTATTGATACTTGGGGTTGCCCCAACCCAGGTGCTTGCACTTGGTCTTGTTAAACCTCATGTGATGCCTGTTGGCCCACTTCTTGAGTCTGTCCAGGTCCCTCTGGATGGCATCCTATCCTTCAGGTGTGTCAGCTGAACCACTCAGCTTGGTGTCATCATTCCCATCATCTTCTACGTAGTTTGTGGATACACAGACTAAAATAGCTTTGTACTTTTTCATGTTTTTCCCCCTTCTCACTATCATTTGCAGATACTGGCGGCATTTACTAAAGCTTGTACAACTTCAGTTCCCTTCAGGATCCAGCATCACCATTCCCAGTTAGCAATATCGTGCTATTATGATTCCATGGAAATGGAAGATGTATATGTGTATGAAATAGACAGTATTATGTATTTCTATCAAAACTACATACCCTTCAAATTTGTGCACACAAACCTTAAGGCTCTAGAAGTGAATCACATTTTTTATCATATTTATATAATTTCATGTATCATGTTCTAGGTACCAATGTGAAGAGTTTCCATGTTTTGATAACTAATCTGCTGTTATCACAGAACGTTTTGCTGATGTGCCAAGGTCCTGGCTAAAGTTGCAGTCACGTAACCACAGATTTCCTGCGTACCTTACTTTAGTACAACTTTCAGACTGATTCCTCTAAAGCCTTTTTCTCCTTCTCACAATTTCTGTGCAAATCACTACACTTTCACAATATTCCTATAGTTTTTTAACATTGTTTCTAGCAAAAATAACGGAAAGTGGATTATTTAAATAAGGCGTAACAAACACACAGTTTTAGAAAAATTTCCATGTCAATGATCAAGAAATAGCACCTGCATCCTAAAGGTGGAGTAGCATGAATTGGCAGAGTGCTGGTTTGTTGCAGTGTGAAGAAGTATCTCCAGCTCATTTGATACTCCACTGAAGAAATTCCTGTGTGTTCTCTATATGAGAATTGGACTCAATCAATTTCCATTAGCGGGGAAGCTATCTCTGGGGGGAACAAAGGCAAGCAATCAAACTAAAAACAACCAAAAAAACACCCCAAAAAACAAAACAAAACAAAACAAAACAAAAAAACTCCAGCAATTTTTTAATGAAACAGACTGTAATTTTCTTAAACTTGTCAAAAATAAGAATCTTCTTGGCATAAAGAGAACTCAGATGTGGAGATACTAAGGATAAATGAATGGATATCTGTGTGACACTATTCCAGAATTAACTTTTGGTCTCCCAAAATTACTGAACTTCATTCTTCCAAGGTATTTTTCAAAACAGCACCAAATAAGCCACTAGATGTGTTGGCTTTTCCCCATATAGTACAAACACCCTAGTGGCTGTCCACATAGATGCCCCATAGCAGCACTGCAAATTCAGCTACAGAGACATGGTGGGTTAACCTTGGTCAGACACCAAGGTGGGTTAACTGCCAGACACCTGTACAGCAGCTCTCTCCAAAATCCTCTCCTAGACAGGAAAGGAGGAGGAAATAAAATGGAAACTTTGCAGGCCAGAACAGAGAGACCACTCACTGAGTACCCTCATGGGCAACACAGACTTGTCAAGAATTAATTTAGCTTATTGCCAATTAGTAAAAGTGTTGGATGGTGAGAAATAAAGGGCAAAAATTAAAATACCTTCCCCCCACCTCTCACCTTTTTTCCCCAGGCTCAACTTCACTTCTTCATTTCCAGCGCCGCTTCCTTCCCCCCAGTCCTGGGCAGCACAGAGGGTCAGGACAGGGGTTGTGGTCAGTGTGTGGCCGCTCTCCTCTGCTGCTCCCTCCCCTTCACACTGCTCTCTGCTCCAGCCTAGGGCCTCGATGGGCTGCCACCCTTCAGACGAGCCTGCTCCAGCCTGGGATTTCCATGGGCTGCAGGTCCTGCAGGGCATGGCCACCTATCACTGTGTGACTCTCCCCAGGTGCTACAAGGAAACCATGCTCTGGTGTCTGCAGCAAGTCCCCCACATCCTGCTACTCCCTCCTTGCTGTCCATTTTGCTGTTTCTCACCATTTAAAAAAATAGCGTTTGGCACAAAACCCCGGAATTTGCTTTCCCCAGAGCAGCCACAGCGCAGCTGCAGGGCCCAGCCGAACCCCGCGGCGGCACCTTGGAGCCGGCTGGAATCGGCTGTGCCCAGCTGGGGCAGCCCCCGGCTCTCCGCACAGAAGTTCCTGTGGCTCCTCCCTGCCAGCACCTCAGCACCAGCACCTGGCAGAGGAGGTAAGGAGAGTCCAAACCACAGTTTGATGCATCTCACAAATGCAGGGCCTGTTCTTAAAAGCAGGTGAAGTAGGTCAGATTTGAAAGGGATGCAGCCGTCTAGATACTCTGAGCTAATGGTGCTTGACCTACAAATTTCCGATGTGTATTGGATGTCCATAATGCGCACTGGAATAAAATGTACCTAAAGTTTATTTTTGTAATTTAGAATCAATTAAAATATGTGCTTCAAGACCTGAATCTTACAAAACTGAATAATCTGAAGTATTTGATTATCAGTTTTAAATATTCTATCATAAATGCTTAGAAATTTATGCCAAGTAATATGCTGTGCCTCTGGTTTCTGCCCAGCAGACCCTCTCCGAATCCTTCCATTACCATGTCATCATCTACACCTGATTGATGGTGCTTCAGGACTTCACAGTCTGAGATTAATGACCAAGTTCCCACATCTTGGTCCTCTGATTTTGATAGAAGTAGGATTTGAATTGCGGATGTTAAGAAAGGAAAATACTTTTCCTGCCTTGCAGTGGTTGAAAGGTCATTCTTGAGCTCAAATAGTTTAAATAATTTATCATGAGCTACTGAGTCATAACAGAGTTACTGATCTGTCTTTTACTACAGTGGCATTCTATTTTTTCAACTCTGCATTTTTTATTCTACTGTACTAAATAGCTCTCAGTCTGCAATAACCAGAAATGTTTAAGCGTGCTGCAACTGCAGAGTGACACATCAGATCTGTACCTTTTACAGTGTGTGTAGCAGAGAAGTCCCATGGTGGGATTACATGCTAAAAAGAAGTGTTTTGCTAGGGAACAGCATTCCTCTACCAGCTTTGAGTGCATCATTTATTTTCTAAGCAGCCTGTGCATACTTGCTTTGCAACAGGAGATGATGATTTGAGACTCCAATGCTGATCTACTTTTTTCATTTCTGCATTGGCACTGAGAGCCTTCCTACCTCATTAAACTTGTTTTCTCTATTTTGTGTGCTTCAGCGTTCTGTGCAGTCTAGGGGATTGATACATACCTTATTGTAGCTTTTAGTAACTCTGAAAAGTTGCCAATAAAATAAAATTGCTAGTATTTCACAAATTTAATTTTGTATTCAAGTTAAATAACAAAGTATTTTTATTTTCCCCACATAACTTAAAATATTTTTAATTACTGAAGACATTCTGGATCACACTACTTGAGAGACTATGGAAATCCAACCCCTTGAAAAGTGTATCTATCAAAATTACTTTCCAGTTTCTAACTACTTTGATTGCAAAATTTTCCCTCACCATGCAAATGCTTCTGGTTGCTGTTGAAAACAGAACACCTTTTCTCAAGTAAGACTGCACAATCCTTCTCTTCACACTTGTTCTTCTTTTCCTTGTCTCTTTTTTTGACCCTGAACAATGATTATGGACTGGAGCTATGGCCTCCTCAGGGATATGGGTCTCATTATGAGAAAATGGTCCCACCGGCAGAAAATAAAATGTATAGGAGAAAGAATCACAACAACCCACATACAAAGAAGGAAAGAAAATTCTGGATCCTATCATGAAGCTGTTGAGCTCCATGCAGAGCTAGTCCCTATGCTGGTTGTATTTTGGCAGCATAGCCTGGTTGAGGACAGAAATTCATGTGTGGGCAAGGGACCCACAGGCTGCCGCAGATTTCCACCCTTTCAGCTCTACAGCCCATTTCCTCCATCAGGCCACTGGAGACTCTCCTCATGCAGTTTCCTCTCACTCATCCTGCACAAAGTGTTCTGCCACGGCTGAGGAGGGGCATCATTAAGAGTCTCTTCCCAGCACAGAAAGAGGTGGAAGCTTAAAATAAGAAAGGTAAAGAGTATTGGAAATCATAATACCGAAAATGAGCTACAAAAAACGTGCTTTTAAAAGGGAAGAACTGCTGGTTAAATGAGCGTACACTCAATTTATACTTCTGCTGGGCATTAACAGGTGTCAGGAAAGGAAGGTGATAAATGTATTTTTATATCACGTTAAGAAAAAAATCTTCATTTCTACTTAGCTCATTGTTAGATCTGTTATTGGTACTGCATGCATTTCACATTTAGGAAAGAATGATCTAAAGCTTATAAATGACTTCAAAATAGTAATTAATTAATTGTTTTGGAAGTGTTTCCCATTATGTGAAATCAGAGTGTTACAAAAATCAAATTAGTATGTTAGCAAATATTTGGCCTAGAACTTGAATTGCTGTCTTGAGTAGACCAGCTTTATGTAGGCAAGAACACATCTGAACACACTTTTCTGCTTGCATTTGTTTTTCTCACAAACTGTCAGATGTTATATCCAACGATGTTTGAAATTACCAATTTGGAAAATTGTGAACCACTGTCACCTTTGTTGGACTTTCTCTGAAACTGTGGAAAGTGTTATAGCGGCATGGCTGGCCGAAAGAGGTCACAGCCGAGTTAGCCTGCTGCCCTTGCAGGGCAAGCAAGTCTAGGGTCAGCTCGCGGTCAGAATGTCCTTGAGAAATGGTCTACGTGCGAGGAATATTGGGGGAGGAACTCAAAAGAGGAGCCCAAGGCACAGCTGCGGAGACCGCAAGAATGCAGAAAAAGAACAAGCCCAAGCCACCGTGACGCGTATAGAATGTCCAATCAGGAGCTAAAGCTTTGCAATATGTATGAGCTTATTAGAGAAGGTATATATTGAAAGCAAGATTAATAAATAAACGAGACTTTGCAGACGACCACCTGGTGTCCGTGTCTCCCTTCTCCGACATGAAACCATTGTGAAATGTGAATGAAACCATATTCTTTAGTTGTATTGAGAGAAAGGCACAAATTGTGTCTCATTGTTTAAGCTATGCTTAGTTGCTGGCTTTAGTGTGACCCTGATCATCAGCCATTAACATGACTTTGATTTTGCTTGCACTACAAGGATCACCTGAGTTTATGGAGTGGTGTGTGGTTTGCACTGATTTACATAATGAAAATTGGATAAAAGACAGTTTTAGTAGATTGTGCCTAACTTGATCCCTTTTTTTAGACAAGATAACTAATTTTCTTGACAAGGGTAAATCTGCAGACTTGATCTATTTGGTGCTCAGTAAAGCTTTTGGCACAGTGATACATGGGAAACTGTTAGTTAAGCTGAAGAGGATGAGGATTAGTAAAAGAATGTCAATACAGTAAGGCAGTGGACAAATAGGAGACAATGAGGTGCGTTGTGTTGACAAATCACCAGGCTAGATGCCTACTGCTTGTGAAATTCCCTATAGAGCAGCAGTTGCTCGGCCTTGGCCATAGGGAGGCATCTGCCAGCTGAGGCTCTTGGAGAGACAAAGTTTAGAGGCGCTGCCAGGGCTGACTGATGAATATCTGATGATTGGACCAAAAAAATGGAGAAACCATAAGGTCACAGTAAGGCACAAAGTGAGAAATACAGTGAGGCAAAACAGAATAGTACACATAGAAGCTAAATACAGGAATTTGTTGTGAGCTGGGCATTAATCACTTGGAAACTAAAGAAGTGAAAGAAACACTTGTTGATACTATTTGGCCAGAAGGTAACTATTAGCCAGCAATGTGATGGAGCTGTGGAGGCAGCAGAGTGGACACCGGCTTACAGTCCAGGGCATTCTAACCACTCTGAGCTCTTTCTAACTGGCTGTATTTAGCACCTTGTTCAAAACTGGTTTATAATTTCACCTACATTGAAGGAAACTCAACTCAACTCAAAAAAAAAAAAAAAAAAAAAAAAAAAAAAAAAAAAAANAAAACACAACACAAAAATGCAGCTTGGATAAACAGAAAAAAGAAGAACTTCATTTACAAAATAACACTATGAAAAGCACAGGTTTAGAATAGCACAAGTATGGAGGGGACATTATAAAGACATTAAAACACAGGAGAATGGTGAGCCAGCTCAAGTCAGGCTAGTATCATCAGGCAAGACAAATGGGAATAAAGTACTCAGAAATAAATTAAGGTTTAAAATTAGAAGTTCCTAACTATTATAGATGTGAGGATATGCTGCTCCAGAGGATCAAAATGGGCACAGACAAAAATTAAAAGATGATCTTTATCGTCTGATCTTCTGAATGAAACTACATGATTCCTGATTCCATGTAATGAATGAAACCACAGACAAGGAAGTGATGTCATCCAAGAAAGTCCTTCAAGGATAACTTCAAGGAGTGCTCAGTTGATTTCTTAATGAGCTTGTTTGTATCTTAGCTGCAAATACACAACCACACAGTATCCAGAGGATGAATGCCCGTATTCTGGGAACAGCAGTGCCATGAACACAGGCACAAAAACCACAATAGTTCAAAGATGCAGTATCAACATTTCAGTGGTCCTCAACAAAAGTGTGTGTTGTCCATCATTTGTCCAGTCATCCAGCTGCATGGTGCTCACTTGTACATCCCCACCTTTCTTGTAGCACTGTTCTCTGTGAGGGCTGGGATGCTCATGGTGACTTGCTCTTGATCGTCCAGGGCATCCCACATGTCAGTTAAGATCTATATTGTTCAGTGAGAGGAAAAATAAATCAAAACGTTGAGAGATGTGCAACTTATGATGTCAGATTTGCATCTTATTCCCATAGATACCTCACTTAAAAAAAAAAAAAAAAAA
>VYZQ01017058.1:14580-29632 GCA_013400655.1 Mystacornis crossleyi
ATATGGGCTCTGGGACCTATAGTTGTACATCTCATAGTGTTAAATATGATTTTTTAACGGCAGCTATTTATTATTCACTCTGTCTGCCCTTTTCTGCACACACGTACTCATATCAGCAGAGATTTTGTATTGGTTTAGTTCCCCTAGGGCTGTGTCATGAGGCCCACAATAAAATATAAGACCAGAATTATTGCTAGCGTAAAGCAATTTGTGGCAACCGAAAGCTTGGTTCACCATTGATTAGTGATTGGTAACCTGCTGTAGCCATTCCATTAATATGGAAATACAGGAAATTGCCTGAAAAAGAAAGAGGAAGCAATAGCTTTATATAAGGGAGTCTTTTCCCCCAGTACATCTCCTTATTTTGCATAGCTTAAGAAATGCAGAAGGATCATAATGAGGAAAGACCAAAACATGGTATCTTTGTAATGTTCTAGTAGATGATCTGTGCAGTTATTTTATAAAATCATAGGGCAGAATTCTACAAGTATTATTAACTTGTAGAATTAGCAATTCTACAAGTATTTGTCATTCCTGTAAAAAGTTCTAGAGATCTAAATTTATGATATGCTATGATGACCGAGACCTCCTACCTAGAAAGGACTGAAAGTTTTCAGATTCACAAACTTTGTTTAATAAATATACAATATATAAAAACCCAAATGGCTATACAGTGGTCAGATTATACAACTAACGGGGTTTTTGTCTAAAACACAGAATGTACATCTTAGCCCTTGGGAAAGAATTTGTCTTCCTTTTGCTTTCCCTTAAAACTCAAGCAATGAAGGCTCAGTTTCAAGAAACAACCCACTTCACTTAACTTTATGTTAACACAAAAAATACTAAATTTATTGTAACCAATGATAGCATTTAAACGTACATAGAAAGGAAAATGAATGTACATCAGGAAAAGATTAATACATATTCCAGTATGTATCAGAAAATACGTATGTGCGTCAGAAAATTGCTAAAATCATCAAAAGAGGGCACAGAAGAAAAGTGTGGCAATGGAAATAAAGCACAGAAGTCAGTATTAATGTGTTTGAAGCAAAAAGGATGTTAACAGTGAGGCAGATCTCTTGAGCAATGATAAAATAATCAAATTGCTTAAAATGGAGAAATGACAGAAGCGATCTCTTAGTATTTCTTCTACATTTTTGTGAAAAAATGAAAGAAATAAATGATAGAGGTGTTTGAAAAGATAATGACGGTAAAACCTTTTTTGATCCTGTGATAATTTGAGAGAATGCCTACTACTAAATATTAAAATGATAGACATTTTGAAAAGAGCATTTATCTTTCATTCAGAATTTTTGAAAGAGTTAGGTGAAGAATTCTCTCAGGATCTGATCTTTGTTTTCACCATTTTTTGGAACACCGAAGAAGTTCCAGAAGAGAAGTAATGCTGGATAATAATAGTTTAGAAGGAGTCTTAAGGAAATTATTTACATTATTTTGAATCAGTGCTTAGCAGTGTGCTTAATTGGCCACCTTATGAAATTTCATTCAAGAAATAAAAGTGTTATGGAAATTATATGGCATTCCTCAAATGCACTAATAATACTCTACTTCTCCAAATAGACTAATAATATCTCTACTTCTCCAAATGTAACCACTTCCTCTGGGATTTCTGTTAAGAATATTGTCTTAAAGGCTAAATTCCTAATGGTTGTATAAGTGCTTTGGGTCCTGTGATGCCAAAGGTTTCAACAAAGACCAACAGAATAATAATATGTATAGTATTATATAGTGTAATAATAATTTACAAGGTTTACAGGAATGCAAAAGTAGGGAAGTAGTAAATAACAAAGACAAAAATTGAAATTCTTGTGTTCTTGTGTCCAAAAAGCCCTGAACCTCCAAAGTATTTAGAACCTTATAACTGTTATATCATGATTTTTCAGTTATTTTTTGAGTCTTTTTAAAACCAGCATGATTTGATGACCTGATACCTTTACATGTCTACTAAGAAACAAGGGCTTTATTGCAGTAGCTTTTAAAATGGGTTTATCACATCTCTTGGGAGAAGAACTCTAACTTACTATGTCTGACATGCTTTCGGCCAAGAAGAACATTATCTTTTATTGTGAGGCTAATTAATTACAATGGTTTTGGTCAGTCAGAGAAAGCATCTTTGAGGAAAAGTTTATGTGGCAGTTTTCAGTAACTGCCTTAAGTCAAGTCACCGTTTTATCTGAAGAATCAGACCTTCCAATTTTAGTAAATATTTTCTCACGTCGAAGTGGTTATTTAAGTTCTTAAGAAAGAACTTCAATTTTAAGTTCTTGGAAAAGAACTTCAACATAAAGTTCTTTGAAAATAACTACTTCTACTATATTAATGCTGTACCCTAAGTTAATCACTGGAAGGTCATCTTTTACTTTAGAAGACATATAGTACATAAACCTTGTTCATTTCAAAATACTCTTTTATTTCAAATACAAGAGTTTAAATCTTAGGCAGTGTTAGACTTTACCAAATGAACCAATTTTATGATGTTTCTGAGAGCAAGTTAATGTGAAATGTAAACAGACAAGAAAAACATATATTGAACAAGTAAAAATAGAAAATACCTTAAGAGTTGTATTTGATGCAAGAATTCAGTTTTACAATAGCTAAGTCATTCAGAGCCCAAAAGCCCTGTTGGCAGAGCCGACTGCAGCTGCAGGAAATTTCTTGGAGCTGCAAGTAGCTATGGTAAGAAAGGGCTCCCTGAACAGCTGGTCCCCACCTCCTGCCCACACCCTTTCCTTCTCCTGGTGGTGTGGCTATCTCCAGGATTTGGATTCTGTGTGACACCGACTGCCATAAGTGAGTTTGTCCTAATGCTTGATGGAAGTAAGCTCTTCCCCCTGGGATAAGGGCCTCACAGCAGATGGCGATTCAGTATTGGTGTGCGGACCATGCTGGTTATTCTGGGTGGTTCTGAAGGCATGGGAGCTGCTGTGGGGACATCAGGCACAATCGTGCACTCCTCACATGAGAGTGTCCCCCACTGAACCCAGCAGTTTTTCTGAGGGAAGAGCTTTTGGGTTAAATTACTTTATGATTATGTTTTTATAATTTTCATACTTAAAACATTTTGCAGGGTTTCTTTTACTCAGCAAAGACAACTGTTTTGAATCTAGATAAATTGCAAGTGTGATTGGGCCAGACTTTCAGAGTGAATTCTATACAATTGCTTGTGTATCCAAAGGTTAGGGACACTGAATTAAGTACACGCACATGCACATACATATATATATATATATATNTTAGCAAACAGCAAAAAAAAAAATCACAGTCCTGATTTATTATTCCCGGTAGACAGACTCAGCATTTTTCATTGATCTGTGATTGAAATCTTGTACATGTGGTGTAATCCTATGTTTGTGTAATGAGAATAAATTCTCACTAAAAACAAACGGGAAGATCTTTATTCCCAAAGAAATGCTTGCAGTAAGACAGACCCATAGTATGTGAAGAGAAAAACAAAATAGAAAGGTAATGGTTCCTTGTGTGTTCCTAAAGCCATGCAGCATCCCCAGGCTTTCAATATGAAGTGACAGCTTTAATTTACACTTGAGCTCAGAGACATTTTTATAGCTCTGCATTCAGTTCTTTTATGTGGGCAGTACAAAGAGCTTATCAGAACAAGCACGTTTTTTAAATCACAAGGCACTTTATATACTATGTATCAGAAGGAAGAGCCTCAATTTAGGATTAGAGAAAATATACCATAAGTTGGATCATTAGAGAGTCAAAATGGAGATAAGATTAAAGGTGTACCTGTGAACATACATGCCTTGTACATTATCCCTGTCCTATCATTCTCGTTTATTCCTCACTTTAAGACATGGATTTGTTTTGACTCTGGAGAAAAATAGAAAGAAGATGGGTATCTTACCTGGTTAAATAGGTGTTCATTGCGGAATAGGCAAATAGCTAACAGTTATCTTAATGTGCATTGTGTGTATCATGTTAAAAACTTAGAAAGCCTAAAAAAAGGCTGTGCTAGTGCAAATTGAACTAAAACACAGGATACGGCCATACCAAACAGAGAAGGGAATAGAAGGCTATTCTGTGCTTTCTGTGGTGTGCCTGTGGTGCAAAACCATCACCGCTCTTTTGTGTGGTTTTCTCCTTTTCCGAGACATAAACTTGAAATAAAAAGTGCAAACTCTGTTGCAGCATCTTAGAGTTGTGTTTTTACAGCATTGAATAGTTTTATAAGTATTTATTGCCTATTTATTATAAAGTGGTAGGGGAAATAGGGAGGTTGAGTGTGAGAGTAAGCAGAAGTCCTTGAAAATCAAAAGCCTCCTGGGGCCACTTGCATGCCAGATACTTTTAAGGGTAGATCTGGAAATCAACTACCATGAGCAAGTAATCCATGAGAAAGTTGAATTACATTTGAGAAAGTGAATTTGGATTCTGTCCTTGTCCTTTTTTGTGTACTGGATAAATATTTTGCATGCTTCCACGTCCTCATCTGAATACAAACAGTATTTCAATTGGAGCAGCAGTTTTCTCACTTTTGTAGAAGAATACATTATAATGAAGAAATATGACGAGTTCACAGTGGAGAATGAAAGTAGTGATGACAGACTCTTGCTGTATTTTGTAAGTAGTTATAAGACAGAGATAAAGGTTGATATTTTATTCATCTCATTGAGTTGCTATAGCCTTGGAAGTAGTAAGAGATTGCAATAAACTACTCCCAGGAATTCAAGAACATTCAAGAACATAAGAATGGTCATATTGAATCAGAGCAAATTCTTAAGTAATCCATTTTCCTATCTGTAAAGTGCTCAGATTTTTTAGGGAAAGAGTGCAAGAAATATACAGAGACTTTGTGGGGGATTTTGACAGTCAGAGACTGTCAGTGTTAATATATTGCCCATTTACAATCACAAAGGGTTATTGTTTAATTAATTTTACCAAAGAATTGCAGTAGGAAATACTTTATCCCTTCCTAGCATAATGCAGCTGACTCTTGAGCACGAAGCAGAATCTTGTTCCCCACATTTCTGTTGTAGGGGATAAAGGATGGACAGATGGCAGAGTGCAAAGGGCACAAAAAACAATATAAACTGCATCTTTCCTGGCTCCTGTGGTTCACTTTGGTTCTTCAGTGAAAGTAGAGGCATGTCATTAAAATTCATCATTGCTGTTTGTCTCCAAAGTAACCCTAGAGCAGAACAGCTAGACATCAACTCTTAACTAAGGCCAGGAATAAAAGATCTGTAAGGTTTCAGTTTAATGGTCGAAGCGGCCATGTTGTCGTATATTTCTGAAAAAATAATCTGTCACATTTGAGCATTAAGTATGAAAACATAACTTATGGGATATATTTGCTATCCATTTTTGGAATCCAAACTGTCTGGCAAACATAAATCCACCAGCACCTTGAGTAGTATATGGTTTACCCCAAACCCTAGGAATCCGTTAGAAATGCCTAATAAACCAGATGATGGGATATACCCCAGGTCATACAAAAATGCAGCAGTCATTGTGATTAAGAGTTTACAGAGGAGTGTGTTGGAGACAAACAGGAGACACTTTGGTCTTAAAGAAATGAAAGGAAGACCTGCGGATTTAGTGGGCAGCGTGTCCCTGGGGAGGTGTGTGAATATGCAAAGGCACCATTATGGCAGGATAAGTGAGAGATGTGACAGCTCAAGCAAAAGCAGGAATAAACATGTTTGCAGCCTCTCCAACGCTGAAGTTACAAAGGAGATGAGACAAAAGGGACATATGGGGGACTTGCCTCCCGCGGAGAAATATGGTAGGTTTGCATTGTGTCAACTTTCTCCATATAACTCCCATCTGCTGAATCACTGGATTAAATAGGTTTCTTTTCTGACAGTGGATTTTCTGGAGCTCCTGCAAGATAATGCATGTTTATCGTTTCTTGCCATGGCATCAGATAAGGCCGGCTCACCTTGTCTTTATGCCTATTCCTGCAATGATAAAAAAAGAGATTACAGCACACCTTCCCTGGGGTCTGAAAAACTTCCTGTCATAGACTGATTGCTTAGCCCTGCTGAAAACAGGTGTCTCTCTCCAGGGAGATGAGGCTGGAATGAATAAGTCTACAGTGACTGAAATCCACTGGATATATAAGTGTGTGACAGCCTAATGTGGTTACTGGTATTCACAAAGACACCTAGCATTACATTTTCTCTCCACGGTCTTCCCTTTCTGAACTTGCACAGTAAAATTAAATGAGGCAGAAGGTCTGCAGCAGGATTTTTTTCCCTGGGTTTAAAGGCTTCCCTTCACATTTGGTACTAATCCATCTATTTTGGGTAGATAAAATGTGAGTAAGGAAGGAAGGCAAGTAACATTTTTATTCTCTCGGTCTTTCAAAGATTCTTTTCACTAACTTTTAAGAATGACTTTCACACCAGTCAGACTTTTAGACAAATAGTACACTAAAGATGAAACATACCTATTTCATAATCATAGTTTTGGTCATCATAGTTTCTCACTTCCTGTAGTATTTGTGCTCAAATAAGATTTTGGAGTAGTCTGATTGATTTCCCTTTTTTTTTTTTTTTTTTTTGAATCTTGAAATTAAGTCATACTACTGAAATTTCAAGACCATAACTCCACTTTTACAGGGAAGCAGTAGACAAAACCTTGAATTTAGTAAAAAAAAAAAAATTAGTAAAGTGAAATACAGTAGAAATATGCTTTCCAGCCTTAGGCATATTGGGCAGGTGAGAATATTTTCTGGCACTGCAAACTATGTGCATGCACTTTGTGTCTTTTGCAGAAAAGCAGGCAAAGGAAACATCCTCAGGCATGCTTAATGACCTGCTCACAGAGGAGACAAATGGCATTCCAGTGTCCCAATTGCATGTATTGTCAGTAACAGGAACTTCAGTGGTCCCATAGTAAGTATCTCTAGACGATATCTTCCACAGGTCTCATTGTGATTCCAGTAGTTGTAGTAGGAAATGCTGGAGATTTTGGTAGCAGCTGCTTTTCCCAAGTGTGATTTTTTTTTGAGCCATGGAGCCAGCAATACTTTCTTCCTCCTACAGGTGCTTGAGATATGTTTGTTTTTTGATCCATATTTTATGGTTAATTCACTCATCGATTGATTGGTTGGTCTTAAAATTTTCTTTACTGCAAGCATCTCTAATCAGATTCTGATTCACCTGATATTCATTTTGCTTAAGTTAACATCGTGATTCAATAGAAGAAATTGCGTAGTGCTGTGAAGTTCCAGACCTGTTACAAAGATCTTCCTTGTCATGGGTTGACACCTCTTCCTGCTTTTCAGGTTTTTCTTCCTTTTGGCTCTGTTTCCTGGAGGAAGTGGTTTGCAGCAACAGGTGCTGTAATTTCCTCCAGAACTGGACAGAACCAATCAATTAACTAATTTGAATATAGACAGCTCTATTGAGCCACTTAGAGACGGGGTACGCCCTGTGAATTCAGATTAAAAGGAGATGAAGGGCGGGAATCTTTCTCTTGCTCTTCCGGCGAAGACAGAGGTAACAGAGGGCCCGCTCAGCCCCCTGGGGGGGGGCTGGGCCGGCCCGGCGGGGCCCGGCTGGGCCCTGCCAACGCGAGCCCAGATGCAGCCTGGTGGGAGGCCAGGCCGGGCCATGGTCCAGCTCCGCCGCGGGGCCATGGCCTTCATCTTCCTCGCCTAGGCCNCATTTATGTCATCCTGTAGCTCATACATTCCTAAAGAACCCTGTTGGCGTCATTGTGGTAGCTGATGCAGCCAAGGGTTCCAGATTCTGAGTTTTGCCACAGCCTTTGCACTAAACTTGTCTTAGTTTCTTACTTGGTACTGTCTCCTTTTGTCCACCTTATGAAAACGAACTTGTTCAAGTTCATAAATTTGATGCTGGTTTAGTTGTATCAGATCTGCCACAGCAATAAAACCAGCATGTTTTGAAGATAAAAACAAGCCTTGGAGTTTCTTGTATTTTCTAAAAGTTCCCCCTTTTCCACAGAGACTGTCACAGCACATCTGATGAATTCTCTAGAACTCACATACTGAAAGGCACTGAAAAAGGAAACACTTTTCCTGTGAGTGTGATCGAGCACTGGCACAGGTCTCCCAAAGAAGAGCCCCTACTCTGGGAGGCATTCAGTAGTCATCTAGACATGGTCCTGGAGAAACAACTCTAGGTGGCCTGGCTTCAGCAGAGGGCTTGGACCAGGTGACCTCCAGAGGTCCCCTCCAACCTTAACCATTCTGTGAACCATTTCTGCTCTACTAGCGCTCAAGTAGGACCTATGCATTAACTTAAACATTGGTCTCCTGTAAAACTGTCCAATCTTTTGATGTTTCCTGGGGCAGTTTTCACACTTCTGGATGATAGCCATGGGGTATTTCCACAGCATCAACCTATGCCATCCAAGTAGTCTGGAGGAACTTGTGCTACAGCTCAGAAAAGCACAGCACACGGAAGTGTGATACTTTGCAAGTAATTAAGGCTGTTGTGTTCTTACCTCAGTTGTACAGGAATATTACCTACATAGCCTTAACACAAACTGACAAATATTTGAGGAATTTTGCGTATCTTTGGGATCAGTACTCTGAAATCCAAAGAAGAAATCTTTTACCATGGGAATTTATTATACTGCATGACTTCAGATCAGTCTCTGTCTTCATTTTTGCCTGTATGGTCTTGCTGAGCATCTCTGGATAATTAGGAATAATTACCTCCAGCATTGGTGTCTTTCTGTGACATTTGGATAGCCCCCCTGCTTTCCTCAACTTGTTTGTTCTGCTCCAAGCCTTTTGAGAGACAGTTGACAGATATGGGTATGTCTTGGCCTAGGGATGAACAAAAGAGCTGCTGGAGAAGGTTTGACTGATGGGATAAATAGAGAGACCACCACTGAGGTAAATGAAGAGCTCCACTGAACATCACTAGTTATCATCTTTTTGTAGTGCATACTGAAATACCAGCAGTGGGGCTAGCGGAGAGTGGCAGGAATTGGGAAGGTAAAGGGAGATAATTACAGCATCTTTGGTTTACAAGGACAAGGCTAGATAAATTTTTTTGAATCACTGCAGTCCAACTGCCATGGAGAAAAGGCAGAAGTTGGAGGATTAAATGGAAATAACAAGACAAATGGAAGTAAGTCACTGAGAGATGAATTAAGTTCTATTAAAATCAGAGCAAAAAAGTTTAGATTAAATAATTTGAACACTAATTTTATGAAAGAGTTCCAAGTATATAACATACACAGAAATTTTACACTTGTATATGTATACCTTTGAGTTTTAAAATGACCCTGAAAGGTATCATCCCTACTTCTAAATACTTATTTTAAATTCAGACCATAATTCATCCCTCTCTGTTATGAAATATGAATTACCAGTTTGTAACAAGCCAAAGTCAAGATCTTCTTATTTGATTTCAAATGAAAATATGTATTTCCACTGGAAAAGGAACACATGAGAATTTGCACGTTGATAAGAGTGCTGGCCACATGGTCAGGGAAGATGAATTCAAGATGAAACAGGTGCTATTTGAACAATGACATATTGGAATGGCATTCCAAAAGGGTTAGGGAAATCAAGCCAGTTTATGTAGAAATTAAACTCCTTAAAAGTAGTTGAGAGTGGAGTTAATTTTGGTATCCAAGAATCTAGCTTAGATGACCCAAAAGACATCTTTTATTTCACTGTAGCTGCACAACAATCATTTCCCAGAATGAGTGTTTCTGTTGACAGCTTTCTAGTAAACTGTACTTGTAGTTATAGAGAGAGAGAATCTCATTCTCCATTCTTTGGGACAAGGCTACAAAATAACAGAAAATAATGTGAATATGGAGTTTTATTTCTACAAGAGAATGGCCAGATTTTAGAATACACGTAAAAGAGTGAGATTTAAAGCAAGATACGGCTACGTTGTCGCCAACCTCTAACTAGAGTATTCTTTTGTGTTTGAGAATAACCTCAGACTTCCCATTCTTTTTAATCAAAACATACTTATATGTCTATATGAGACAAAAAATGCCCATATAGCCCTCTGTTGGAAGTTATTAATACAATAAACTTTATTGATGAATTACTTCAGACAACATGAAGTCAAAATATTTGTCATGCTGCTATTCAGTCCTATCCCAATGCTTCTTCCTGGCCAAATAACTCAGGAGATAGAGGGGTGTATTTGCTATGTTGTAAACAAATAAGGATATTTCTGTATTTTACATGACAACATGAAATAATCCAGTATCAGAGAATCTTCTTGTCGATGCAATGGCAACATCAATGCAATCTCGTCATATGCAATGACAGTGTCAAAAGGATCCATGAGTGCTGCTACTATGCTTGAAATTGGCATTTGACAGCAAGTGAATGACCTGCAGTGCAGGGACCTATTTAGACACGTCATCAGACTTCTGAGCTGGTGCTAAACTGCTTTTTTCCCCCTTGTGCAACTGTCGAATATAAGCAGTCTCTCGTTCTTCTATTTTTGCGTGGCTGGCAATTGAGAGATGCATTGGAGACAAGTTCTCTGCAGGAAAAAAAAGGAAAGCTTATCCAGGCAGACACCTGAACTCCTGCCTGCTGTGGAAACAGGCTCTGTGCTGTGGCTCAAATTAGGGGTAACAGCCAGCACATGATTTTTATTACTTGGCTGCCTTGGCTTAATACTTTGTTTTGCCTGAAGAGAGTTGGTGATTGAAGATACACTGCACTTTTGGAAGCACAAAATAAACATAAGATGCATCATCCTGTGGGAGACCTTATGTTTCTCAGGATCTGGCAGGAATCAATTTGTGCCATTTGATATTTTATGCCAAAGCTCATCAAACAATTTTAGTTTGTTAAACTTGGACCTTGAACTAACTCTCCAACTTGTCCAGGTCCCTGTGAGCTCTGAACATGTATCTTCCTTAGTCATGGAAGGGGAGCTCCATCTGGTTTAATTTCTCTCTTCATTTGGAGCCTGCATTAAAGCACAGGTTTGGAGGGCTTTAAAGAGTCATAAAAGAGACATATGTCGTAAGAGTAGAAGGTTCTTTGGCCAGAAGGAGGATGACATTCATCTACTAGAGGCTCTAAATACTGTTTTACCTGTTTACCTGACAGGGATTTCAATTCTTCTTACGCCTTGCAGTCTGGGTGCTCATCTCAGCCTCTCTTCCCTCACAGTCAGACCCTTCACACTGGCAATGGGTTGGGTACAGATCATGCAGCAAATGTTCCCAGCTTTTTCTCTAATTTTTCTCTCTTTTCTTTTTTTAGACTGGATACTGTAGTCATCAGAATCTAGGAGGGCTCTAGGGCTGTGAGCTTCATTGTTATCAAGTTACCTCCTTATCTGTTACCTCCTTACCTTGCCTACTATGCCTTGGGAATTCAAAGCCATAGTAAACATGTTCATTTCTAACTATTGTTAGTTAGTCAGTAAGTACTTCACCATTTCTTAAACCTGAGCACTGAGGAAGCCTGTAAAAGCACAGAGATTTACTGGATGTGTTCAAATGTGCAAATAAATGAAAAAAAATAACATTACAATTATGAGAATTTAGTATTTGAAGATGTGAAGGGATATAATGGTGTGGCAAATGAAAACTTTCTTTTGGGCTAAATCCACCACATACACAGCTTGATATAAAGGAGACAATTGTAATTTGCTTTTCCATTCTTTCTAGCATCTTTTGACATGGACTTTTTCATTCATATTAAGATAAAAATCTTTAAAGATCTTTAACCTGTAACAATCTCTTACACTCTCTTTTGCTGTATGTGGGCTGGCATTTAAATGAAACAACCAAGGGAATCTTAAACGCCATTATAAGCACATTCATTCTAGCTGTTTGCAAGATTTTATAGGTCAAGCAGCCAAGGGGCTTGACTTTAGTGTTTTGGGATCAGTTACAGCTTCATTGGAGGGTTGAAATTCAATCTTAAATCACTGTGCTGTAACGAGTTGGCGCTACGGGGTTTTATTACAATAGCTGACTTCTTCCCTATCATGGCTACCCATAGACTGTAACTGCATTTTTATGGTGTCTGTTTGGTACAGATGTAGCTGTCAGCCTCGGGTATATCACCCTGGCACCTGTAGTGTGGTGGGAACTGGCACTATTTGATGCCACCTTTTATATCACTGCAGTCAGGTGACCCTGCGGAATAAATATTAACAAACTCTTCTTCTCATGCTGATGAGATTCTCAAATAATTTGCTATTGCCTTTCTGAGCCAGATCCTGCAGCCTTGATACAGTTATGGCTTCTTTTGACTTTGTGTGAGCTTTGTCAGAGACAAAACTGGAGGCTTTGGCTCAGTTTGGTGAAATATATAACAACGTCATATCAAATCCATCACTCAAAATCTCCCTGCACATCACTGGTGTAGTTGCAAGGCTTTTGTAGTACACAAAATTAGGAAAACTCTTTTCTGTTAAGAATTACCTTTGTTTTGTGCCTGTCTGATGTTAAATAGTGATATTAAACATATGTATGTATTTGTTAAAATGTGGAGAAAAGAATCTTCTAATTACATTTGCACCTTCTAATTACATTTACAGATTTTAAAGATCTGCAGTTTACCAGGTCTCCTTTTTATACTATGGTCCAAATTCTCTTATGAGATCAACTTCTTTGCCATTCATTTAGTGTGGTCTTTTGATTCTTAGATGTGAGAGCAGTGTATTGGCTTTCAAAAATCACTGAACATATACTGCTCTCTCCGTACCTGTCTTTTTTCTTAAGCATTTATCAAAGAACAACTGATAGAGTATTGGGGAGTGAAACTTTTCTTCTCCTCAGGAAAAAAAACTGGTTTTGTGAAAATATCATGTCTTCAGCAGTATTATATGCTGTCGCTACCATCACCCTCCACTGAACTCGTTCCCCAAAGCAGTTACCAGAATGGTGGAAAGACCTTTACTTAGTTCTGAGTATTTTCCATATGAGTTGAACAGCTGAATAAGAATAACATTCACTGTTGAAAAGCAGCATAGGCTCTCTTAAAAAGACAACATATTTCTTATCAAACCTGCCTTTCTTTTCTTTGTTTTTATGCTTTGGCCTTCACTAATCTTGGGTATTGCTCTTTTGTCGAGCTCCTTCAGCACATATATTTCTTTTGCTTTGTATTTCATTTAAACTTACTCAAGTGACAGCCAATTACCTATCTGTCTGACCAAGACTGCAAAGGCACTTTTGATCATCAGGGTTTTTTTCTTCTCTGACAATTACCTGTCAGAGAGCTAAGTTTCTCTTTTGCTCCATTAAACTGAACTTACTATAAATATTTGTGATTTACTCAGAATCTTTCCTGACATTCAATAACCTCCATGACACATAGTCTTATAAATGTATTTAGTGAGTTGTTATAAGGGATTGCCATCTTAAAATCACCCAAAAGCCAGTGTTTCACCTGGACAAGTGAATGCAAATCATTAAAAATATAATGAGAGTTTCTTCTGTGGTCCGATGATTCCTTTAACTGTCACCAAAGCTATGAAGAAGTGATCTAAGTCAAAGTTAAACATTTAATTGTGACGCAGACTACACTCACCTTTGGTAATGAGGCCTCTATTGAAAGATGGTAAGTTACAGATAAGGAGGCTGTAATATTTAGCTGAGGAACACTAGCTTGCTAAATAGCATTCTTCAGCTAAGAGTGATCATCTGACACTTCCCTTCCACTTCAGGTTTAAATGCTCTCCCCTGCAGTAAAAACCTGGCATTTCTCTCTTAAATCTTACCTTCATTTCTACTGAAGTCAAGCCTGTCAGTAAAAGTCTGAAATCAAAGCAGGAGTGTAAAATGTGTATAAAAAAGTGGTTTATGCATTACCATCAATTTTTGATGCAACTTATTTATTCACGTAATTATTTATTTTAGCCGCCTTCTTTCATCACCTGTTAATTTCCTGTTAGAATCCCGGATTTTAGCATGTGGTAAGTCAATCTTCTACTCTCCAATGGTGAGGTTATATCCAGAGTAGCTTGGCAGCTTTTTGATGTCTTTTCCCCTTAAATTAGAAAGTGTGTATTTTCCAAATGTGAACATTGAGCATTTGCCCCAAGGTTTTACAAAAATGTTTTCTCAGTGAAACATCTGTCAAGGAAAAAGAAATACGCACCTAAGAGCACTAAGGAATGTGAAGACAGACTTTTAAGTCAAATGTGGCTGGTGCTAAGAGTGACCTTGATCCAAGGTCTTGTCTATTCCAGCTGAATGTGCAGGCTGCAAGGTGGTGTAGGAGGCTCTCGCTGCTCCTCTCCAGCCTTGCCCTCTTCCTCATGTTAGTGTGAAGCTTTTCGGGAGCACCCACCAATCTGGGCACAAGAGAAGAAAGGGAGAAGGGAAGGAAAGAAAGAAGGAGGGAGAAGGAGACGAGGGGATGCGATGGGAGGATGGGTTGTGAGGAAAAGTTGATTGCACTGCTGAGCTTTGCAAAGGTATCCTGGGGCTTCAGAACAGAGGGCACTTAAAGCTGCAGGTGGAGTTTCTTTGGAGGAGGCTTGGAAACCACTTCAGTTTTTAACAGCTGCATCTGCCAAACGGGACTGAACTGTTATTCGGCACAGCACATTGGAACCAGTGGTAATGGTAAAAAGAACAGCAGTCCTCAGAGATTCATCATGTCCAGGAAACTCCTCATGAAGCCACAGGTTAAATTTATAACCATAAGATGAAGCTGAGAATTGTGAAGAAAACATCTTTTTCCTTAGGAGCAGCAGTTAGTATGGATGATGAGCTGTGCCCTGGAACTTCTCCTGTGATAATTATTAGCAACATCAGCCAGCTCTGAGTCTTACATGCATAATTCAGATGTTTCAGATCATTCCTGACTTGAATTTAGAAGATGAATGCTAGGAATTGTAATTTTTTGATTCACTATTTTTTGTATACTATTTTAATTTTGAAAGCTGAGTCTATTTGTAATAGTAACAGTGTCCATTTGAGAAATTACAATAATTTTTCTCTTTCTTTTCCCTAGCTTGTGAAGTTTTTTTTATTTCAAAAATGATTTCACAGATATATAGTTTTACAGCTCTCTAGTTATTAAATATTTATTTATATGATTTTTGTTAGATTTCTGGAATACAAGTTTGTTAGATAA
>VYZQ01017059.1:12382-23990 GCA_013400655.1 Mystacornis crossleyi
GCCGCCGCACTACAACTCCCGTGGTGCTCCGCGGCGGCTCCCCGGGGACGCGGCGCTGGGGGCGCTGCCGGGGCGGGGGCGGCGGTCGGAGGTGGCGGCGGGGGCGGCCCCCTCGGCCCCTTCCCCTCCCTCTCTGCCCGCTGCGCGCCGCACCGCGTTCCGTAAAACCAGCCCGAAATACCGCCCGGCCCTCCCCCGGCGTGCGAGCTGCTCGCTGGCTCTTACTTACGGCTGGGGCAGCCCCTCGCCCCGGCGGTGCCCGCCCGTGCCCTCCTCGCTTCGGCTGGACCTGCTGCGGGAATGTGCCGAACCAAAGCCGGCCCCGGGCGGGCCGGTGCCAGCGCGCAGGGACCCCGCGTTAGCGTTTCAGCTCCTTTTCTTGTCGGAACAGGAAAGAACATCTTGTTCCAGTGTGTAAACAAAGGGAGTTGATGTGCTGCGCTCGTAAAACCTCCGAAGGAGGTTTTCTTTAATTGGATGACCCAGGATTAAGATACCCACGAAATGCGGAGCGAAGGGACTTGGCACACCTTCCTGAGTTGCAGGATATTGTGACGCGGGGTTTTTCGCCTGTTTCCTCCCCTCGCCCAGATATTAAACTGCATTAGGAATATTATCGAAATACATTAGGTATTTTTTTGTTCGGATTGAAACGAGTTAGACATTATTCAGGGTTTTCTGTATCCATCTATTCAGTGCCTGCTTCCTCCTTTGTCCTCTCAGCAGCACCCGTGTTACGCCTTGCCTTCTTCCTTTGGTAACATTAAACCTTATTTCTCCGTAAATACACAGTTTAGTGGGGGGGGGGAAAAATCACGGCCGACTGCCTCAGTGCTTAGCCTGTTTTATCAAGACACGGTCCAGGATAGCCCTGAGGACCTTCAGCCCCTCAAGGAAACAGAAGAACCTGATAGCATCTCCCAAACACTCCAAACTAGCAGTCACATAGTCTGGTATTTTGGCTCTTCCTTCTCATGTTTTAGTGGGAAATGATACATGGAAGATAGCACCTTTCCAGATTTCATGATTCACTCCCACTTAGATAAAAATATTAAAAATACGAGCAAAACAAAATTCTATTAAAACAGCTGCTTCTAAATTTAGTTTTTATTCCAGTCTATATAGTATTAAGCAGAGGATTTGAATATGCCTCAGACATGTTCTTGAGAAAATTGTTGGAACTGCAGTGTTTCAGGTTTGACAGTGACGTTGTGCAAAAATTTTTACAATCAGCCAGTTGTTGAAACAGGTACATATTCATTTGTTATTTATTGAATGCTGTCTTTGTCACCTTAGTAACATTTAGACAGAAAAAGCTTGCAGTTACTATCACTTCTCTATGTTTTGTGGTTTTGACTTCATTTTCACCTTTTTATGTCTCTGTCCTACTTCAAATATTTTACGTTTGTATTTCCTTGCCTTCAGTGACTTTGTATTCAAATCATACAGGTTTTATTCACATCTCATCCCCCATGCTAAAAGCCTAAGTCTGTCGTAATTGAGTACTTCATTACAACTGCCTTTGAAATACCTTCATTGTATTCAGTATTGAAAATAAAATACAGCAATATAAAACAGCATAGAGACATTTATCAGTCATTCCCATCATAACTGGCTGTTGGAAGACTGAAAGAAATGTTCTCCATTAGTTCCCATCTACCCACAGGTAGCTGCTTCATGTACATAACATGACCTTCTGTTACTCACGAGACCTCTGGTGTTGCAGCGGTGGTGTTGGACAGAAAAGGATATTTGTCGGGAAAAGAAGTTCAGTGAGCCCCCAAGGCTAATCTGACTTCGTGGATCTTTTGGTTGGTTTGGTTGGTTTCTAGTATTGTCTGCTGCAGTCAGGATCAGACTTTCTTTTGGTATTTCTGTGGACCCCTGGAATAATCTTTTTAGTTCTGCATCCTTTCTATTACAATGGTCGAGAAACAAGACCAGTGTCATGCTGTCGTTTATTTGCATCTTTCCTGCACAGTCCAGATGCTCCTAAGTCATGGAATGGTTTGGGTTGGAAGGGACCTTCAAGATCATTTAACTCCAACCACTCTGCCATGGGCAGGGACATCTCCCACTAGACCAGGTTGCTCAGAGCCTCATCCAGCCTGGCCTTGCAAGTTCCTTCTGTTGTTCACATGAAAATGGTTGGGAATCGTGTAGTGACAGTTAGTGGCACTGCCTTTGCTGAAGAAAGAGAACCACTTATACTGTTTGCTGTATTGGAGCACCCGCTGGAGAATACCCACCAGAGCAGAGAGCTGGGGGGTACTCTCTATATTTCATGATAGGGAAAAAAAAAAAAAAAAAAAGGAATCTGTACTCCTGAAATATAATTTTTTTTTTCTGCAATAAATCTTGTAGCTGAATCCAATAAAGTTTGCCAGCATACACAGAAACCAAGTGCCTCAAGAGAACAGTACACTTCTGCTTCAAGGGAGTTAAAAATCGTGTAAGTCTAGAAGCACTGCAGGAAAAGGTCAAGGTCATCTTATGGAAGAAAGCATTTCCTATTGATTATAGATAGTATTTACTGCGTGAATTGGACCTGACACTACAGGACATCATAACTGTTGCTTCTCTAACTGAATTGACAATAGGAAAATTGAGAAATGGTGAACTGCCTTCAAACTGCAACCACTGGAATCGTGGCTAAAAGCTCAACCTGTGTAACATGTATGTGTGTATATGTATGTGTGTGTGTGTAAATATTTACAGAACATTGTAAATCAGATTGGATAACCTGCAGATACTGAGAAAGATGTTGTATTAAAATATATAATGAATTTTTACCTAAGCAATATTTATGTGATGTTACCGTACCAGATGGTACTGTTTTGACCATGTATGAAATCATTTGTTTATTATGGTTGTATTTGTGTCCAGTTATTTTTTCTTGCAGCAGTAGAATTGTCATATGATAGTTAAATAATGTTGGAGGCTGATTTCTGAGTTTCCAATACCCAGTGAATGGATTTACCTGAACTGCTACAGAGGTTTTAGGCTTGACATTATCTAGTCAGCCACTTGAAGAACATTATTCTTGTTGTTTCCTGCATAGAAAAATTACTTTTGGTGTCTACTGCTAATATTTATTCTTGTGTACAGTAATACTACTGTTAAGCAGAAATCTGTGATCTCTACTTCTTATGCAAGTATTTTTATATGTATATATAAATATGCACTGCTTCAATACAGTGAAACACTGTTTCAATACAAATTCCAGTTTCAGCTCTTACAAAAAAACTAGTATCAGCTGGTACATGAAAATGCCATATGTGTGCAGAATGATTTATTCACAGCATGACAATTCAATCTAATGTGCCACTTCTACAATGGAAATTATATTCTCTACAATTAAACAAGAGATGCGAGTTACAAGATAATTAAAAAAATATCCCAGAAGATACTAATGGAGTCAATGCATTTCTTAAATTAGTGTCAGCACAGTGGTGACAATAAGCAAACCAGAAAATTTGGGTTTGTGTGGACTTAAGGAAACCAAAGCCATTTGGATTGACAATTGACAGTTAACCATTTACAGATACTGATGTCGTAGTTGCAGAGTGTGTTTTGTACTATTTATTTAAAGAATGCCTATTGCCAAGTAGCCAGACAGTTTGAGCTTCACAGCATTTATTACACATAATGGAACTTTTCTCTTTTAATCATACGCCATATGGACCTGAATCAACATCCTGAGTTTTTCAAGTATGTCACTAATTCTTAATGACAACCTCAGAATCTAGTATTATCAGGATGATGTTACTGTATTTGGAAAGTCTCCTGAAACTGATGAAAAAACCCAAATCCTATTGGCTATCCTTGAACATGTTAATACAGGAGGGTGAAAGTTAAATTTTGCTAAATACTAAAGCAGATGCACAGAGTATTCTTTTCTTGAGCATGCCATCTCTTCTTTGAGATTGGTAGAGGTCATAGAATATGTGGAAGAGCTCACTCTTCTCCCATACACCACCCCCCCCCGCCAAAAAAAAATCACAACCATATTTTTCAGTTCTCAAATCAAGGTGTACATTATTTATGTACACCTAAATTATGTACATTTATTGCTAACTGTACAATACGTGCAGAACTATTAACAGTGCACTGTAAAATCTAAAGTTTACCTGAGGCCTGTTTCACCATAGCAAATTTTCAAATAATTAAAGCTTTGACTATAAATACCGAGGATTTATTCTGTTGGCTTTAGGGTTCACCACAATTGTCATTACTTGAGTCTCAGACCAGGAACAGCCAAATACTATAACTATAGGGTTATTTCCTTTTCTCCCTCCTAGCCCTCCAGCAGCCAGATAAACACACAGGGCTTTTTTATGGCACTGCAGCTGATCTAATAAATGTGGTTGCAGCTAAGCTGAGGTCCACTTTGCCCTCCCAATGTGTGAGAAGTGATACACCCAGCAGAGAGAGCTTCCCAAGCAGTCACCTTCCAAACTACCTCCAGGCAGCACTTCCCTCTACCATGCTGGCCATCATTTCTTGTACTACAGATATGGAACCATCCTTTCCCAAATCCACAGGGAAAATTTCTATGAGAACACCATTGCCTTTGACCAATGAACAGTTTACAAGATGCCATAAAAATGTTGGAAAGAAAATATTTCTTTGTGCATACACAACAGAAGAGTAGAGAACCTGCCTCTGAGGCATTGCACTCCAACTGCATACAGATCACACCTCCTGGCAGTTCTGTAAACCTCAGAGGAGCAGGAACTGTCTGCAGATGGCTCACAAGATTACTTTCATTTTTATATGACACAGTTTAGTCAAATCAAAACCAGAGCAGCTGATAGTTTATCTCATCTGCTCTTTTTTAGATGCTTATCTAGTTGATTATATGGAAGTTGCTGCATGGTTTATAAATATGCAATTACTGGAGAAAAAAATTAAAACTGTTTACTTGCAGTGTCTGATTTAACAGAAATTACGTGTCTTCCTATCTAGAAACTGATTCCAGAATTCCAAATGTAGGGATGCTATTCTAATACCATATTTCAACCTGCAGAATGAGCTTCACCCACAAGATAGACCCGTAATGAAATACCACCTCAAGTTATGTAGAATTTCAAGAAATTGCAAAGGTGTCCCAGAGGAATTACAGGCAAAATTTATATAACATGCTCATGGTAAGTCTCAAGTTGTCACAACAAACCAACAATTGCAGGACAAGTGCTGGTATCCAGAACTCGATATGAAGGACTGCAGCTTAAAACTACTTAGCAAAATTAAGACAAGTGACTCATGAAACACCATTACAGCTTACCCCTTGCATTTTTTTTTTCTCTGAATGACTGATATCGAAGCTTTCTTTGGCAATTATTCCAGCTATCTAGCTATCTTTCTGTAATAGACAACCATAAAATGACCAAACAGAGCAGTCACATTGTGTGGTATCTGCTGCTACACTTGCTTTCTGGTCTGTTTTCAGCCAAAAATGAAAGCTGTAAGAATTAGTACCATTTCACATTTTCCAATGAGTAGTTGGTTTTTTGTTTTTTTTTCTGGGAATATATATAAAATGGCATCATCAGGTTATGGTAAAGCTGATGAAGAACTAGAATTTTTAAAGTGACTTCACAGATGACCTAAAAAAAAGAAAAATACAAAAACCAAAAATCATTTTGAAGACCTTTTCAATGGATTAATTGCAAGTTTAAGGAGTAACATGCCATGTAATCACATAAATAATTTCCTAAACCAATGCCTGGAGACCTACACACATTGAACTAAATATTGCTCTGTTGAGATTCAGATACAAAACACGCAGTCCAACAGCATGAAAAGTAATAAAGATCATGGTTGTACTATGGATATGCAATTCAAATTTGTCTTTGTAAGTTCAAAAGCCTGGCATCCTGTGAAAAGGGAACTCAGGATTTAAGTTGTCTCTCTAGGTTGTTGGGCGAAAAGGACTACATACATATAAGCTATCTTTGGGATAAGTATGCACCTGCTGGCACCTGCTTGCCAAGGGCAACTTGGAAATATTTTGAATTGTTTGTGCATAATGGATTACTTTCCCTTACCTTCTCTGCATTACAAGATAAATGAACAACGCAGTCTGCTCAGCCTTCTGCTACTTGTAAGTATCTACCTACGTGCATCTGAAACTTATAGGCAATAACAGAAATAGGAGAGAAATAAAATATTAGTTTATTAACACCACAGACTTCTTAAGAAGGAGAATGAGGTTGATGCAGTGCTGGCAGAGGGCATTTCTCAGGTGCACTGATGTGAAAAAGCAAATTCAGTCTGAGGAATCTCTTTCTGTGTTTAGTTGAGGCTCTTGCTGCAGAAGTGGTTTCCTCTTTTGCTGTTCTTTTATGACTGTGAAAACAACCATCATCTACACTACATATCATGTGATGCTTCAGCACAGGTCAATAAACAGCTCTGGTCTAGATGTATTATATTACATTTCTCTGCTTGAGCTGTGCAGATTCTGCAGGAGGAACAACATCTTCTCTCCTGAAGTTAGCAGAGGAATCTGTGAATGCTTGGAGCAAAGAAAGACACTGCGGTGCTAGAGTGTGTCCAGGAAAGGGCAACCAACTTTGTGAAGGATCTCGAGAATAAGTCCTATGAGATAGTGGCTGAGGGAACTGGGGATGTTTAACCTGGAGAAAAGGAGGCTTGGGGAGACCTTACACTCTCTACAACCACCTGAAAGGAGGTTGTAGCAAGGTGGGGGTTGGTCTCTTCTCCCAGTCAGCTAGTGACAAGACATGAGGACATGGCCTCAAGCTGCACTAGGGAAGGTTGAGGTTGGACATTAGGAAGAATTTCTTCATGGAAAGGGTTGTCAAGCTTGGAAAGGGCTGCTTAGGGAAGTGGTGAAGCAACTATCCCTGGAAGTGTTCAAGAAATGACTAGACGTGGCACTTAGTGCTGTGGTTTAGTTGGTGTGTTTGTGTTTGGCCAAAGGTTGTACTCAATGATCTCGAAAGTCTTTTCCAACCTTAATGATTCTGTGGATCAGTAATTCTGCTGATTGAGACTCCAGCTTTGCAAGACACCTCAATCACACCAATACTTGCAGCACCAGTACCATTTTACATACTGTCTTATATTAGCTATTTAAGTGTAACATGATGGAAGCCAAATAATGACCAAATAACATAGTTATTAAAATGACAATATTTTCTTATTAACCATAAAAATGTACGTGTTGTAATTTCCGGCAGAGACTGGTCCTTGGGAGTGTGAATGTAGTGTGGTAACCACATCAGATATTAGTTTGTAGGCATTATAACAGCAAAAGTGTATATATATGTATATGTATAAGTTGAAGCTATGCATATTTGAATTAAATGCTCTTTTGAAACTGTTAATAAATAATAAGTTTAAAAGTTCTGTGAATATCACACGAGAATCCAAGAGTCTTAAAAACATGCTAGTCAGAACTATGAGTTTAAAATTTTCAGTGTCAGTTTTCAGTGCTTGATTTCTTCAATCATCTTTCTGTTTTTGTTCCCAGATACTCTCTACTCTTATCTCAGATAAAGCCCATGCTTGAAATTAGAATTCTATTCCTCTGAGCCATCCATTTTCTGTACCCCAGCCATTCACCCACAGATCACTTAGACCTTGAAGAAATTAAGAAAATTAGTATTTGATACCACCCTTTTCCTTTCATAAGAAGGAATTTCACACAATAGTTAAGGAGTAAAACTTTCATTTCTGTTCATGTATACAGTTCATCATGCTCATTGTAGACTACAAAATTAAATTAAAATATAATATCAATACTGAGCATATGACACATCACACTTTAGTCGGAATGTATTTGCCCACCGAGTGATATTTCAAAGTTTAAAGCAAGTTAAGGTCTGAATTCCTTACTATTCCCAGTAAGGGAATAGTATTACCTTTTTCAATTTAAAATATGTTAGTAGCTCACTGAAGTTCATGAGCCTAGCTGTGTTAAGGATATACTTAAACATTAGTAGAACCAGGCTCCCAGTATGGCAGCAGGTAATATGCGTACTGGAAACTATTTGGCTGAATTGCAGAGGGCACATGGAAAAGACACATACCTATGATGTCTGTATCTGCTATTTCTTTGTAAATTCTTAAAAAATCAAAAGTGAGTGTAGCACTTTTTTACTATGCCTAGATCTTGTAGTAAGATATAGAGATAATTTACAGAAATTAGTGTTTTAATTCGCTATTTTCCAGTTTTTTTTAAAGCATCCTTTTAAACATGAGTTTATGAAGGTAAGAAAGTTAATTTTAGGTAACCATTTAAAATTAATTAAACACAGACACAGATGATTTTGTATGTTCTTCTAGAAGAATTAGCACCTATGTACGTTCATTGTCATTACTGCACGGTGACTGCATAACTGCACTGGGTTTTATATGGCCCCTGTGAAGTTTGTGGATAGGAAACCCTTTCAACAAATTATGATGACTTACTGGAAAGCTAATTTGGAAAATATAGGGATTTGCATGGCAAATGACTCATTTTAGAGCCTGAGGCTAGGGCAGGGGCAGGAAGTAAAGGTTACAAGGTGGATTGTAAGTCGTGTGCAATTCATAATGAGGGTTTGTGGACTGTGAGTTTTTTAGATCAATCACTTTAAATAGCTGCCTTTTAGGTTAGATTCAACAATTACAAGGGGGAAAACCTGTGAGGAAGTTATTTTGGGAAATGAAAGAATCTAACACATATTTTTAACAGGAGAGTATAATTTCTGATAACTGCCTTTATAGCTGACTCGGTTGCTCTACTCAATTTGCATTTAAGAGATGATTAAAATAACCTTACAGTGTGCTGCATTCATCCTTCTACAACTTACAAAAAAGGAAAGAAAATAGCTATGCATAATTACTGAAAGTGTTTGCGAAAGAGTACTATTCTGCATGCATAGCATTTACCCTGTCTTTATGAAGGCCAGCCATTTGCATGCACCAAAAATAAGACTTTTTATAAAAAGGGAGAAGTTGCCTTTATTTGGTTTAAAAGATCTAAATTGGTTATTTATAAACAAGCAATGTAACTGGTACAAGGAGTGCATTGCAAGCAGTTTTTCAGAACGTATGACAATGTTCTATATTAATAAGCATCGTGGGAATAAAACATCGCTTATGCCAGTCCAGTTGTAATGATACTTTAGGCGGATAAATTGGAGTGTTACCTCTCAGCAGCAAAAGGCCTACTGTAAAACTTCTTTACACAACATATGCTGACTAAATTCTTAGATGCAAATTTGCCATTGAGGAAGGGGCCAGCTAACAGCCTATACATCATTTACGTGATGCATGATAGTCTACTTTACCTGTTATGCAAGAGCATACTACAGTGAAAGAACAAAGATGTGTTTTTAATCTTCCACGTGACAGAGATCACTGCTATTTTTCAGCTGATCGGTGCTCCCTAAGCAGCCCAACCACATCAGCTGCTGCCACATCCCATCCCAGGTCCATTTAGCCTGTAAGTGGATGTGTTCTACCAGTTTAAAGGAAAATTGTTCATTTTTAGTTTTCCACACTAGGATTAGTCTAAGGTTACTAAGAGGTATACAATGCTGTTCCTCTAATTAACTGTTTTGAGGACCAGTTCTGTAAACATTTCCATGGGGGAATCATTTCATGCATCCATGAGGTGATCCTAAGAAATATTTCTCATGCTTAAAAGCCAAGAAAAGGCTAAGATGCCTGAATTAGACTCAGGCATGAATGCCTTAATCCATAGACACAAACCCCAACACTTTCCCCCTAGCTTTTCTTTGCCTGGAAATGTATAAAGTCCCATGGAGCCTCCCTGTTGAGCTGCCCATTCCATGCATGCTTGCTACCACACTGCTTCTGTGCTTCTGTGAGCAGCCAGGCAAAGCACCTGAAACTCTACTTTAAAGGTAGCAAGCAGTGTGTGATGGGGCACCTGGTTACATTTAGTGATTTACTGAAAGAAAACAGTCTACTTGTAATCAAAGAATTTAGTAGGGCGCCTAATACTCCATCTCTGATTCTGAAAAATAGGAAGGTATTCTCTTATTTACTTACTTTAATGTTGTAGTTACACTTTTTAAAAGAGCGAATAAGCTAGCTAAAATATACAGATTTTCTTTCACAAGATCAAGTTTCACATAAAATTACTGTAGCTTTACTTTTGTGGTTATCCATACGTTATTAAAACATTCTTTTCCTTTGGCATTTCTTCTGTGGGGTGAGGTTGGAACAAGAGTTTCAGGTTCCAGAATAAATGAAAGATGGTTATTCTGGTCTGAACAAGCAAAACTGTGGTTGCTGTAGTCAGGACTGCAAACCAGATTTGGTTTAAAAAGTATCATATGTGAAATCCTACAAGACACAGAAGAAAGAAAATGTTCAAATCAAGATGCTGCACTGTCGCAGAAATTCTACACTCAGATACTGTCTCTGCTCTTTCTTTGAATCCCTGGAAGTCAGTTGCTTTTTCTCTAGCACAGTTCTCCAACTCGAACTAGAGATATTAATATTTCATTTCTTCCTCCATTTGTCTTCCTTGCTTATTCAAATTGAAAGCTTGTCAGAACAGGGACTGAAAATCTCTTGGTATGTATACATCGTGGAATAAAGAAGAAACCTGATCTTGGTTTGGTCTCTCAGGCTACCATATGAAATAATTTATATATATTTCTGTATATATTAAGGTAAGTTGTATGATATTTGAAAAATAAATTTTCCCAGTGAAAAGTTATTACCTCACTTTTTTTTCCATTAAGATTTCTAGGGAAAGTCAAATGTTGAAATGTGGCATGGGAGCAGTCTAGTCTGTGGACTGAGGGGGAGAAAATTTTCAGCTGGCTGATGACAGCAGCTTTCCAGATATTTTGCACAAATGAAACATCACAAAGATATGAACCAGTAATAATTTTATCAGACTGCAAAAACTGAATGAATTTGGCAATCTGTACAAAGGAATTTTCAACACAGATGCAAACATAAGAATAAATTATTTTACTAGTGGCTGTTTTTCATTTCTAAGGAGAATTACCCTCCTCTGTTTATTTCTGAATAAGAAATATTAATTGTATGCCTGGATTTTTTCTTTTCTTAGTAATTCCATTTTCTGAAGAGTTTGAGGCTCTGAGAGTGGTGAGGTAAATTGTCATACCTGTGTTCAGTTTCAAAGGGTTCCTTAAACTTAGATCTCCTCAGGTTTTGCAATTCATGACTGAAAACCACTATACCAAACATTGTAAAATGTAGTCAAAAAGTTTAAGTCCACTCGAAGTTGGTCAGGTTTAACTTGAAGACAATTACTCTTCAAAAATTACTCTTTCCTGCTTAAAATAGGAGCTGCTGAAGACAAATTCAGCCATGGATTGTCATACTTTCACTACCAGAAACTGTGGAGTCAACATGGTTTGCCTTACTTGTGTAACTCCTATGCTTCTGCTTCCAATATTGAGACTGCACAAGCTGTGGTAATGATTACATGTACATTATTTTTATGTGATTCCAGGGAGAGGTACACAACACTACTCCTGCTGTTTGTTTTGTCCCCATGTAAATATATGCACTTTCACTATGCAAAGAGATGGGTTTTTTTTTTTTTTTTTATCAGCTGATGTGGTAATGCACAAAGCATGAAAAG